>JAODLI010034731.1:0-18958 GCA_027575585.1 Percopsis omiscomaycus | reverse complement strand
TGCTACCACTTTAAGCTAGAATGGTTACTGTATAAAGGTTTATTAAAATGTACTATTGCTAAACAGCTTTATTGATTCATATTTGCTAAATATATGCAAGCATAATATTCATAATTTCTAACAATACGTATTGCATTTATTGCAATATTGTGCATTTATTATTCATCTATCTTTCCATCTGTGTAGTGATTATGAGTTGCTGGACCCTTATGACATCAAAAGGAACAGCAAAAAGGTGATTCATAGTTAATTATGTCACTTAGTTATTTAATAATTAATACAACTACACTTATAATAGTACATTCTGTATGCATATTGTTTTTCTGGCTTCCGCTAGGCTTTTGATGGCTTTGCTGAACTGGGCATCTCCAGGCTGATGGAGCCTTCAGACATGTTGCTGGCCGTGCCTGACCGCCTCATCGTCATGACCTACCTCAGCCAGATCCGCACCCACTTCATGGGCCAGGAGCTCAGCGTGCTTCAGATAGAGAAGAACAGCAGCGAGTCCAGCTACGCTGTAGCGGCGCATCGGGAGAGCCGCGAGAGCGCTGACCCCGACGCGGCCGCTCGCTATTACGCCCAGCGGCTCCAGGAGGAGGGTATTAGCCTGGAGACTAACGGCAACACCGCTACTGCAGAGAATGAGGCGGACAGGGACACTAAAACCCCAGGAGACATAGTCCCGCCCCCCAGGGCCAAACGCTCACAGGGGGTTGGAGCAGGTGCGAGTCAAGCACCTGTGGCACCACCAAGGACTCAGTTCATGTCCAAGTCTGGCTTCTCTCATGTCAAAGACGCTGATTTGGTGAAAAAGCGCCGGTCTCAACGGAGGAGTAGTTCCCTTGATGAGGGAGAAACATCAGCGGTGAGAGGCCTATGCACCTTATTTTGTTCGTTCTGTACTTTTGTACGTTAGCTGTACTCATTTCCTTTTTTCTGTGGGATTTACAAAAATATCTCCTTGGTTTTTCTAGGCTGTCGCAGGGCAGGAAGAGAGCACCACTGTACCGGGGAAGTCGGAAGCAGGTGAACACATCTAAAAACCAATCTGTTCAATTTGTATATCACACATTTCTGCGGGGCCTGTTTTGTGGCTCACCTAGTTTCCATGTTTCTCTTACAGACAGAAAAGAGGCTGTGGCTTCTGGTGACAAGAGACCCGAGGAAGGCCAGGTCAGTTGTAAATATGACCCATAATGTCTCTATTACCCACCACTCCCCTGCCTCCCCATCCCATAATCATTTTAGGTAACTAACTGAAGATGGATACAGAGTGTATTTAGGGGACATGCTACAGAGGTATCCATATTCCCCTGCTTCTGAATCAGTGTGTGAGGCATACCGTCAGCTCTCATACCTCTTATACCATCCAGGATGCCAGCGAGTACGTTCTGAGCGAGATGGAAGCCCTGGAGGCAGAACAGAAGCACATTGATAACAGAGCAGATGTGGTGGAAAAGAAACTCCGGCAACTGATGGAAACAGGTACAAGACTTTGTAAGAAGCTGTTTAGAGAATGTATGTGGTTAAAATACTTTTCTTGACAGTCAAGAGAAATACCATGGTGGATTTAACTGTCCCTGTAAAAATGACTGGAATACAAAAATTATATTTTAATTTTAATTTTATTTATATCGAAGGGTAACCAATCGGATCCAAGAAGGTGTTACCTACTTATCCCTACCAATCCCAGGGATCCACGTGCAGATTTATAGGATACCTTGTGTCTCTGGTGATTGGTAGGGACAGCGAAGGAACCTTGTATCTGATTGGTTAAATTGGACGTTGAAGCCCAGTGCAGAAATGCAGGGAATGTCACTGATGTAATGATTGTATGGGCTCTCCCAGGCAGTGATAAGGTTGAGGAGGAGGGGTTGATTCAGGAGTGGTTCACGCTGGTGAACAAGAAGAATGCCCTCATCAGGAGACAGGACCATTTACAGCTACTGTAAGACGCCATCACACACACACACACATATATATACTGTATATATATATATACTGTACAGCTGTATAATTCTGTTTATTTTTATCCATCATATCTGCTAGATGTTTAATATAGTAAAATAACCAAAAACGCAAAAGCCTGTGTTACTGTTTCTGCTTTACAGACTTGAAGAGCAGGACTTGGAGAGAAAGTTTGAGCTGTTGAACAAGGAGCTGAGGGACATGATGGCAATTGAAGGTATAGCATGAGCAGAGGACATTAGGACAGTTATAGTCCATCCTCTGTTGGGGACTGAATGTCCTTAGGGCACTGTCAGCGAATTCCACGCCCCACCCATTTGACACATTTTTAGAAATGTGTTTGTCGGTCACTTATCTGAACTTCCTTAGAATATTTACAGTGTACGAAAGTCATGTTAGTAAGCAGTGGGTGGTTAGTCAGAGGATTTTTTTTAGCCATTGCACAATAATGCTTCCTCCTGTAACAACAGCTTCAACACACGCACACCCTGTTGCTATTCTGTTTTCCCTAATGCTACCTTGGCCTGTTGAATTGTGTACGAATTTTCAGCAAGAACAACAGCATATATCACACCAAAAATATAATGATGGGAAAAATATGTCAGAATTCCAGCTACTATCAGTATATACACTATTATTGGCAGATACAATTCTGTGTTTTTCAGAACTCTTACCATCGCTCGCTTTCATTTTTATGTTTTTTTGTTCTCTTCTGATTGTTGTCCAGAATGGCAGAAGACCCAAGCCCACAAACACAGAGAGCAGCTTCTACTCCAAGAGCTGGTGTCGCTGGTCAATCAAAGAGACGAGCTCCTCCACAACATCGACGCCAAGGAGAGAGGGTGGGATGCACACGAAAACCTGTGGATTTCATAAGATATAGAAGCTTGCTGTACCACTTCAACCACCCAAATAGCGACCATTGAATGCTCTATAGCTATTTACACACACACACAGTCGCACATGATAATTCCAGTTAGATCATTTAGCATGCTGCTTCTGACCCTCATTTTGAGAACCCCTGGTCTATAACCCTCCCTCCCTCTTCCCTTTGTAGGGCCGCAGAGGAAGATGAACGTCTGGAGCGAGGCTTGGAGCAGAGAAGGAGGAAGTACTCCAAAAAGCAAAAGGAGAAGTGTGCACTGCAGTGAGCCCATAGCGGCCACCTTTAGCCACCTTTAGCCAAGGAGCACTGGGTCGGAAAGACGGTGGTTCCACACTGCACACGGCTCAGGGAATGGTTTGAGCCATGTTTCTGTTGGACGATACTCTCAGTGGTGGTGTTGAACCCGGCGTCTAGCATAGGAGAATGTTAACTCTCACAGATTGTGCCTTTTAGGCTTTTAAACTGTTTTTAGTTTTAGTTTTTGCAGTTTGTGTGCGTTATTGTCTGTTTTTTGTCAGATTCTTATTGTCAATGTAAGAATGTTTGTAGGTGTGTGTGTGTGTGTGTGTGTGTGTGTGTGTGTGTGTGTGTGTGTGCATGTACAGGTACAAGTAGCCACAGTTTTTGTGATCATTAAAATTAGTGTTAGTGTTACAGAGTGACAGAGTTACAGTGCCAAGGATTGACGTCAGATTAGTGGCTGATACTGTCCAAAATGTGCATCTGGTAGATGTTTCCTCGGTTGCAGATGTCATTGGCATTTGATGGAATGTTTTCAGTAAGCCATAAGTAAGCCATTTTCAAGCATAGTGATTCAGAAAGTGCAGTTTGGACATGTACTGTATGCTGTTTGTTAATTTTGATTGCTTATCAAGGTGGGTCATTTGAAAACAGAAATGAAGGAAGGAAGTAAGGACTGGTATTAGCGGCACCATGTTTGGAGTTTTACATGTAAAAGTGTTTACATTGTAATTTTGTACCACAAACATTAGTGGTCAAATTAGGTGAATAAGAAAGGAAAGTTATCTTAGCCATAAAACAAATCGGTGTCTACAAAGAACTACTAACTTATTTAATTATTTAAAATGTGCTATTTATGTGCAAGTAATAACGGGAGAATAATATATATAGTAAGAATATAATAAGAATGTAATAATACTAAGACCCATTACTTAGCATGCATTCTTTCAAGCTGGCACATTCATCATTAACATCAGTAATTGTCATTTGGCCTTCTACAGTCCTGTTTGTTGTAATAACTAAGACAAATAGTAACATACAGTATTTACAATTACGCTTTGCCAAACTCTGCCAAACATACATTCTCTTTTCTCCACCCACTTCTACCAAGAAAGCAAAACTTCTTGTTCTTATTTTCATTCAAATAACTTTTGTGACAGGGAATGACATTTTAGTGTATACATGTTTGCAGTTGTTTGAGCCCATATTACAGGTTTTGGCTAAATTGACCACCACTTGTGTGATTTGAAGAGCCTTGTTAGTTATGGTGTGGAATGTTTGCTGGTAAGGAAGGTCACCTTTGTTTTTATGTTATATTTGCACTATTTATAGAGTTTGGAAAATACAAAGCTATTTTGGATGAACTTTAACTCCTTGTCTTTTTTTTCTTTACCCCAAATCTTCCTCTGATGTGGACAGTATTTACATGAAATATTGCATGTGTTATATGCATACTGTACATATTGACAAAAAAATTATATAAAAAGACAAGTCAAGGAATTCTATGCAGTAATATAAAGAGTCTATCCATAAATTTACTATACGAAAATAGAATGGTTTACATTTTATTGGTGTCTCCTATAATTCCTGGCATCGTATTCCTTAAAGGGACATTTCAAGATTTGTGTCTGAAATTACCCTTGTGGTTCAAATCGGTGGTACAACAACATTGCTGTTTTGGCTTTGAAATCAGAGGGTGCATGCCCCTCCTGCACCTGCGAGCTAAGTGTCTGGAACTACTCTTAACTCATTCCCCTACACTGCTTATAGGCTCACACAGTTCTCTACCCCTCCTCCTACAAACATAAATACTAAGCTCTGTTGGGAATGTAATGTTCTGGGGGCACCACAACTCAATGGAGGCATGCCATATACACCTAAAGAACACTAATATTGTTCTGTTACAGCCTTCTTAGGGATCGACTACATACCTTTCAGTATAATGTAATTTAGAGTGAGCACCGCGTTGGGAATTGTCTCCTACTAAAGGAAAAGGAAAGGAGATGGCATCAGAAATTCACCATAATATTTTATAACGCCTTCACATTTTACCAAAAGCTATTGTGAGGACGGTATTATATTGGCCGGAGGACTGTCAGAGTTAATGTTTGCGATGGTTGTTTGACATTCTCCTACCTGAATGCTATGAATAGCGTGTTCATTTTGTTGAACAGGAAATTAAACATTTTGACAGCTCTGTAAGTTGGAATCATGAAAAAGTTGGCAACAGACCTAAACAAGCTATCCACACATATATATCCTTTATCCTAAAATTATTCTTGATAATATCTAGTTTAATATCACTTTCAAAATTCAGGATCATACTGGTTTCTTGAGGTTGAAATGTATGTAATTCTTTATTTAACCAGGATTAAAAATCTATTTTTTAAGAGCGTCCTGGCAACGATAGGCAGCAGCAAGCCATTAAATCACAATTACAGAAAGACAACATAAATCTAAATATAAAAAACTGGTAAATACCATTGAAATCATAAAATCACACAATCCTAAAAAGCGCAGGTTAGAAACATCAACAGCTTTCTTAACTGACTTAAAATTAACAAGTTTAGTACATCCCAAAAATATCCCAAGACCAGTTCTAATTTTAATATCAGGGGGTTTGGAAACATTGCAAACCAGGGCCTGGGTCCGAAAGCACATTTCCATATATCAACTAGGCCCCTCTGCTTAGTAACATTGCATGACTTTTCATATTTTTTACGACAACCCAAGACAGTACATATTTTATTTTAGAATGCTGTGTTTGTATTGTATTCATTGCATTTGTAAATACACAAAATCTGATCTCCGAATGACAAGCAGATGTTAATGTGTGAAAAAAATATTTCCATAAAGGGAGGAAAAGAAGAAGTTAGTTAAGCAACTCCGGACATGTTTTCTGAGATAGGCTCACTCTAAAATCACAATAAAAGATTATAGGCTATACTGTCCTGATAACTCAGAAACTCTGGTGAAATACCAAACCAATAACAATAGAAATATCTTCTTTTTTTTTTTTATATTATTTTGTGATGTAGCATCCTTTCAATATCTGTATTATCAACATTTGATGATTTTAAATCATTTAAAAAATTATTTTAAATGATTTAAATATAAATTAATATATGACTGAACATTGTGGACCCAGGACCCGGGCCCAAGGACTCCGGGGGCCCCGAAGCCAGAGTCTCTGAAGTCGTTTTTATTAACTGCATTTCTTGTTGCATAGTCAAAGTGCTTAGTCCCTCATGTCAGTAACAGAGCCCCAACTGAAGGAATGCTGTTAACTGAAGGAACAGGATAAACCTTCACTTTGAAGATGTCACAAGGGATAAACACTCACTTAAAAGGTGTCATAACTTTTAAGTGAGTGTTTATCCCTTCCTATAGGACTTTAGAGGGGCTGACTAGGCTACTCCATGCAAAATAGGCCTGTTTGGGCCACTCCACATGTCAGATGTCGCTCCGGGGGGGCTTTATGCATCTGTCCCCAGGGGCCCATTGTCTCATAATCCTCCTATGAAAATACAGGTGTCAACTTGTTGAGTTTTCTTTGCTTACTGATGCAAAATATTTCTATGATGAACTATGATAACATATATTAACTTAGTTAACTATTAGCCTGCGTCATTTATACAGATCATATCTATTAAATATAAATTATATGTATATATAAACCTAGTGAGAACACCATAAACAGCAGGACCTGTCCAAATAGCATAGCAATAGGGGTTTTTGTTTTTAAGTAATTGGAAGGCATATGCTGAATCAAGTACATAGAATGCAGCCAAATATATGTCTACTCTTAACCATAATTATTTATAAAGAGGTGTTTATATACAGTATATGCTGTTTAGCTTTGGGATAAACATTGTAAGGACATTAAAATACCGAACCTAGTGGGCGTGGTATTTTCCGGAGGAAGCCAATGAGGCACTGTAATTATTATACGACATTCCTTTCCATATTGACAAATCACAAGTCACCAAACAGCTGGTTATAGGATAGCCTACTGTTGTTGTGGTCTCAGACTACACTGAACTCAAGTCAAAACGTGAATCCATCGTCACTTTCATAGCACCCATTGGATTATATACCCTAGTATGTTGTAACCCGTTTATGAAGAGACACCTGGGACACATCAATAACAATGTCGTCTGTCATTCCTGTTAAACTGCTTTGGATATGGATTTCGTTTTTCGGTTGCTTTATGCGAACTCCAGCTGAAGAAGGTAGGCCTTATACAGGTGTCGACATGTTTTTTTTAAAAGAATTTCTATGAACTGTAAACATATATGAACTTAGTTAACTTTTAGCCTACGTAATGTATAGGCTACGGCTCATATCTCTGCTTACGGAGATGTAGACTACGTGCAGCCATACATTGTATACCTTTCATCAAGTTACTTTGATAGCCCTATATTTTTATATTATTGCCTGTCATTCCACTTGTTTCACCACTCTAAAGGCACGGTATTTTCTCCTGTCTCCTCTATATAGTTGAACTGTTCATTTCTGACAAACAAAGCAGCCTGAGGTGGACGTCTAAACCTTCTCAAGGGGTAAGTGTTCTCCACGGAACAAGTGACCCAATGAGCATTTTTCCCTGCAATGAAATGTGTGTGGGGTGGATGCTATTTTATGGCTGTTTGTTTGATTCTTTTTTTTGTTAATCACACCAGTGGGCTGAAATAAAACTGCGACTGAATTCTGAGACTCCTGTACCGATATATCAAGCTTGTTTGGACCGCGGAGGAAATAGAACTCTGCTAAGCCAGTGGTTTGAACGTAAAGATGCTCACCACCTGCTAATGGACATTGCCTTTGCCCAAGAAGAGGAGACACCGGGCCAGCTCAGTCGGATTCGAATTGACTTGTTTGAATC
Source organism: Percopsis omiscomaycus (assembly GCA_027575585.1). Lineage (NCBI taxonomy): Eukaryota > Metazoa > Chordata > Actinopteri > Percopsiformes > Percopsidae > Percopsis > Percopsis omiscomaycus. Next base: position 10,979 of record JAODLI010034731.1, on the reverse strand, counting down.
TGACTATCCTCTCACCACGTTCAATTATGGACGGAAAGTTCTGGAACTCCAAGCCTCAATGCCGTTTTCGGGGAATGTTCCGCATCGCCAAATAGTAAATTACATCAACAAACATTCGGGTCTTAACCTAGGACATATTACAAGGAGCGGTTTCCATCTTGGCTTCTCTTACGCTGGGCCTTGTGTGTTTCTAACGTCTGTTAGACTGTACTATAGAAGGTGCCCTGAGGTTGTCAGTGATCTAGTCGTGTTTGAAGGAGTCCAGGCCGGGTCAGGGCCTCTTGTGGGCTCCTGTGTGCCAGGGGCTGTGGTGGGATCCCAGCCCAGGAGGGACTGTCAGTTAGATGGGATTTGGAGTCCTTTACAGGGGCATTGTGTCTGTGGCCCTGGTCACCAGCTTGTGGACACATCATGTCAGGGTATGTACTGTAGATGAGGGCCACAAAATCACTGGAAACAGTTGATCAATGATTTCTGGCTAGCATATAATATAATATTATTTATTTATTTTAACACATTTCCAGTCAAAATTCCAGTAAAATCTTTATTCACATTTATTTTAAATAACTTTTTTAAGTAACAATCAAACACAAAATGTACCTTTTTATACTGTATCTTATTATGCCCATTAACTACATAATAGCTTGTAGGACCGGCTACTACAAACCAACCAATGGGAGTGAAGGATGTGATCTGTGCCCACCCAACAGCAGAACGGACAGAGAAGGAGCAGAGAAGTGCGAGTGTTTACAGGGGTACAGCCGTCTTCCATCTGACCCTGACCACTTGGGCTGTACAAGTAAGAAATACCATGGGTTTACAAGTATGATGAAATGTATTGGTGAAGGAGGTCCAATCACCTGCTAATGATTTGATTGACACCTATTGGCACCAGCTCTCTGAGAAACAACTTTAAATGGAGAGTTTTCTAACTTAATCGTGGACGGGTTTTGAAAAATCAGAATGGTCTTACACAACTATGAGTAATATTCCACTTTAAAGGTGCGTCTGGAATAGGCCTTGTGGGTAACCTCGTGAAACCAAATGTTCCCCCTCCAACACCTGGGTGCTGAGTGGCTCGCATCCCTCCCTCTAAAATGGGGGTTCTTTAACGCAGTTGAGGAGTGTCCCTTTAAAACATTGAATACATAATTATATATTCATATATAATTATGTATTAATTATAAATGATATATTATACATTAATATATAATACATAATTGTCTCTATTTATAAGACTTGACCACTTTAAAAATAAATTCACAATCTTTTTTTATTTTATTTTCCTATCGTGTGCAGAGGCCCCCTCTGTCCCTGTCAATGTGACAGTCCATCGCCATAACGACACCATGTTTACCCTCACTTGGGAGCCTCCTCATGACTTGGGCGGCAGAGAGGAAGTGCTGTACGACATGCAGTGTTTGGAGAAGAAAGGAGAGGCAGGAAGTCCGTGGGTGGCTTGCGGGGAAGCTGTAGTCTTTCTGCCTGCCTCAGCAAATCTGACCAACACAGAGGTCAGCGTCAAGGGACTAACTCCGAAATCTGACTACCGCCTGTTTGTACGGGCCTGGAATGCTATCTCCAGCCACCAGAGGGCATCGTCTACGTCAGTGGCCACCGCAGCCATCCATGGGTGTAAGTCCGGCTGCATGACATCACCTGGGAAGTTCAGTCAGCGCACGTTGTGCAAGGGTTACGCATGGCATGTTGTCACTATGGCTCATCAAATCCCTTTCCCAATGTGATGTGTGACCAAAAAGAAATCATATGAATAATTTTCCATTTCCATTTCCAGCATTTAGCAGACACTTTTATCTAAATCGACTTACAATCAGTACAATCATACACTGAAATAATAATCACTGAAAACGTATTGGCTGTGGCTGTCAGTATTTAAGCGACAGGGAAAGGGCTCATCACTGTGTGCATGCTTGCATGTTAATGCCTCTGCCGTTGTGTATGTGTGTGCATGTGTCTGTATCTTACAGGGAGAATTTCTGTGATAGTCACTCTGCCTCCTGCCCCCAACATCTCCGACCCTGATATAAGTTTACCAACTACTGAGGAAGATAAAAGCATCTCCTCATGGCTGATAGTCGGTGGCTTGCTAGGGGGTCTGCTCGTACTGGTGCTAATTTCCACTGCTGTGCTCAGGCTTCGTCATAACTACGCCAAACTCATGTAACTGGAACATTCTTTGTTTATTTGGCTTAAAGGTACACTCTTTGCTGGCATTATTGCACCCCTTAGAAATCCAAATGTCTTGCTCCAGCTTACTGTTATGATTTGAAACACAACTGTCCAGGAAAATGTCTGTGTCTGTTGGGGATGGGTAGAGAAGGGGCTCTGTAGAGGGGGTAGAGAAGAGAGCAGGTGGCCTAGTAGTTTGGGTGGGTAGACTTCCAGATGAAAGGTTGGTGGGTTGAGTTCAGTCCCGGCCTACCTGTAAGCATCGTTGAGCAAGACGCCCAGCCCTTATATAAAAGCTTAGCACCCATGTGTGGGAGAGGCATGTGCTTTCCGAGATTCAAGCAAAACCCACAAAGCTGGTTTCAACCACATGGACAATTTAAGACTTGTTGAGGAATGTACTTTTAACATATGGTAGTTTCTGATTCCCCCCCCCCCCTGTCAATTACAAGTATTAAGGTGACAGATTAGGGGCTTCTGTAGTGTTTTTATGGATGTTTATATTTACATAATGACACTTATATTTTTTTATCCAGTCCTGACCAGGAGATGGTGCTCCTACCCATAAACCCTGGGAGAACCTACCTTCGTGCTGAGGAGCCAGAACAGGCCCCCCTGCAGGCCACCAGTGAGTGCCACTACAACCAGAAACATAGCCTAGATGTCTACGTAAACCTCTTAATAATATTGGACATTTGAGCATAAAGATTTTTAACAAATCCATTTTATGCTTTCAACAATACATTTTACATAATAACTTCAGATTATGAATTGTTGTGTTGTGCAATATCATACTAAATGTCCAGTTTATATAGTCATATAGTTGGCTGTACCACAGCATGTCTGGCTGTAAATGATTTGGACTGACTGAATACTGTAACATTTGGTTCCAAGAAAAGACTAGTTACTAGTTAAAAAACAGTTATCGTCATCTGAAGGCCTCAAATATCACTGTGGTTGTTAGACAATGTGGATGGGACACATTTGAAGGCAAAGCCCTAACCGGGGGTTGTTCCTTAGTGGTTCAAGGCGTGGCCCAGTTGCTAGAGGGATTCAGTGAAAGATTGTTGACCAATCTGAAGGACATTCTCGTAGAACGCAACCAGCTCACCCTGGGCAAGGAGCTAGGCAAAGGTTGGTTGAGAGCTTCCCTTCTTTGTTGATCTAGGCTAGAGAGAAATGTTCTTTTTAGATTTGATGTGGAATCATAGTGAATGCAAATGCATTTTCATTAAAGAAATAAAAGTCACCAGTTATTTTTTTAAACAGTTTTAAATACATTTTAGATTGTACTGAGCTGTAGTTTAGAAAACTGGTGATTTTGGTTCAACAAAAGCCTTAATCTGTTCATTATGGAATGTTTACTGATACATACAGTAATTGTCTGACTATTTACATTGACTGTATTTTCTTGTTGCAATTCTAGGAGAGTTTGGCTCAGTCTTTGAAGGCATCTTTACACCAGAGGAAGGGTTAGACATAAGAGTTGCTGTGAAGACCATCAAGGGTGCAGTGTAATTAAATATATCACAGCTGATTACTGTACTTCTGCTCTACATTTATTGTTATCACATTGTTTTTGTGTGCTCATGTTTCTAGTTGGAATCCACAGTCAAGATGACCTGCATGAGTTTCTGAGAGAGGCTGACATCATGAAGAACTTTGACCACGATAATGTGGTCAAACTCCTTGGTACGATATCACACCCACAGTAGCCCAGCCGCTGCCTCTCTGTATGCAGAACATTCCCTCTGCAATAACAATAATTTATAAAAGGGAACGCACTGCACCAACGCCGTGAGAGCCAAGTGGCTTGTGTGTGTGTGTGTGTGTGTGTGTGTGTGTGTGTGTGTGTGTGTGTGTGTGTGTGTCCTGCAGGGGTCACTTTGGAGAGACAGCAGGACTCTCCTCAGGCAGTCCCTCTGGTGATCCTGCCCTTCATGAAACACGGGGACCTGCGCCGCTTCCTCGTTGCCACGCGATATGGGGACATTCAGATGGTGAGCTATGCCATTTGTCCACGCTTTTATATGCACGCATTGTTAGCATGTATGAGTTGAATCACTGAATGTCCCAACGTGTGTATCCTCTCCCAGTATGTACCTCTCCAGGGTCTTCTGCGCTTCATGATTGACATTGCTGCAGGGATGGACTACCTAAGCTCTCAAGGTTTTCTGCACAGAGACCTGGCAGCTCGCAACTGCATGTGAGTCCACTAGACGGCGACACTGAGGCATAGAAAAACTAGATTAAAAAAAGCTTCAAATCAAGGCGTCCTTGTTCAGATAAGACTGGATCTCTGTCCTCAGCCATTGGTATTCAACTGTGGCTTGTGTCAAGGAAGGAAGCTGCAAAGCTCTCAATGAAATAGGCAACAGACTGAAGGTTTAGATGGATATTTGCTGTGCATGGTGGATGTTTGAAAATAGTCAGAAACAGTCAGAATGTAGTTTAAATGTTACGTATTTGATTTGACTGCCATTATTTGTTATTTTTGTTCCTTGCTAAAAATGCTGAGATACCTAGAGATTATATTATCAAAAAACGTGGCTTATGTGGCTTGTGTTTCACAATCTGTATTACAGTATAAGAGAGATCCCTTTGAACCAAAACAATGATTTGTTAAAAAACTATTATGAATTTACCTTTAGGGCTCTAGTTTCCGGACAGCGCAAAGCCAGCAGTAGTGCTAAGGCAGACTTAATGACATTTTCTTTGGGCGCAAGGTGGTTTATCTCTCTTGCGCCATGGACTTGCACCATGGACTTGTGCCGTGCGCCTTCGCTTGCGCCCTGACCAGGAAACTAGGGCCCTTAGACTTCTGTTGTGTCTTCACAGGCTGGGGGATGACCTTCGCGTGCGTGTAGCAGATTTTGGTCTGTCCAAAAAAATATACAGCAGCAATTACTACCGACAACAAGTAGCTATCCGCATGCCCATCAAATGGATGTCCATAGAGAGCCTGTCGGAATCCATATACACCACCAAGAGCGACATTGTGGGTGAAATGTCCATTTGGATGCTTTTATAAGCCTTCAACATCAGTGACGTTCATAGAACCTTTCCTCTTCACACACAGTGAGCGTATTTAAGTGACGTGTTGTTGCCTTTTTCAGTGGTCCTTTGGGGTGACCATGTGGGAGATAGTGTCCAGAGGCAGGACGCCATACCCTGGGGTCCAAAACCACGAACTGCTAGACCTGCTCATGTCCGGTCACAGGCTTAAACAGCCGGAGGACTGTGATTGTAAACTGTGAGTAAGCTATTCTCATGCATAGTGGGCAGGCCACGTGTTTTTGCATACGTTATACTCACAGAGCCACTTTTTTTTGTTTCTTTCATTCTGAGCCCATCCCGTTTTTCCTGCTCCCACCTAAATGCCCTGACTCACTTCACTTTGGGTGTTACTGTTTGCTATTTTGCCATAACCCCAATTTGTTTCCTACTGTTCCTGTCTGTCCTCATCTCCATTTCAGATACCAGCTAATGCAGGGATGCTGGTGCAGGGAGCCAAGCGGCAGGCCAAGCTTTAGGGAGCTTGGCACAGCACTCAAAGGCCTTCTGTCGGAGCTGCCGCCTCTGGAGGCTAGCGAGGAGGCCTGCTACATCAACCAGGGCTTGGAGGCTGCTGCCTGTCATGACCCAGCATATGGTTACGAATCAGAGATGGAGGACGGGGGCTCGGTGGGGAATGTTTACCTGTGCAACCCAGTAGGTGCTGCGCCCCCCACTAGGGATGTGGACAATGAGGACAATGACAAGGAAGGCTATCTCCTGTTTATAAAAAGTGGCGCAGCAGTTAATGGGGATGATACGTTATGAGGAGATATAATAATGGTCAGTATGTTGCATTACAGGGTGCTTGAATGATGCTGTATTTACTGTATGTGTGTATAAAAGTAGGCCTATCTGCTATATTGTACACAGCTGAATGGGCTGTGCGATTTAAAAAAAAAAATACAATTTCAAACTTGTTTCACCAAAATGTAAGGCAGAGTTTGACATTTGAATGTTTTTAACTGACGTCAGTACTCAATCCAACTATTGCGTGGCGTGTTACGCCTACAGAAGACAATAGAGCGAAGCTTGCCATAAAGCCAAGCGTATCAAGTCTGTTTGTGACCACTTTGTACTATAGGCTATCACAAATAGGCTTACGTAGGGTATTTGTCTTACACATGAGCGCACACAACTGACGCGCACTGGCAACCATATAGTTAAAGTCAGTTAAAAGTGAAATATCAATTATACTGTTAGTCATTCGTTTTCCATGTACCCTTTTAAATCATTTAGTGTACACATAAACTAATTTCGTGTGAAAAACTGCTTGTGATTGTTGTGATTTTGTCTTCGCTTTGTCACTTCTGCTGGCTGGTAGGCTCAGGCCTTGTTTACCTGTTGAAGCTTCACTTGCAATTGTATGTATATATATATACAGTATATTATATTTCTGTAAAAACCACTGACGAAACAATGATCGGCGCCGTTTTGCTATTACGCCTACATCTGCTAATAAACTACAACACCCAAGGTTTGACTATTTCTAGATTTGTCCGTAGTGCCACGTCATTTGATGTCACTGCCGCACCTGCGCAGCCATCTTGTACTAGTATCGAGAAACGGACACCGAAGGGAAGAAAGGGGAGGAAAAATTAACCCGCATATTCCAAGAATTTTTTTTGATATGTCTGTGTGCTGTATATGAAATTATAAACAACGATCAGAGCGGAAGAACAATAACTGGTAAAGGAGACGGCGACAGATATCTTAAGTGCCTCGACACTCAGAGCTACGAGTCATCTTTTACCGGAGTGTAACGTTAAAAGCTTACCGTAGAGGAAGAAACATTCGAGTCGCTGCCAGAAAAACGCATCCAGAGCTTCAGTCGAATCATGAATCCCGAATAGTGAGTAAACATTGCTGCCTTCCGTTTAGCTGCTTTACTTCTCATATTTTATCTGTTAATGTGTTACACGGTGAAACAACATAACGTCAGCTTTATTAATGTTTTAATCACTATCGTTGTAGCTAACCGGCTAGCTAACTGGGCGCGGACAGGTTCTATAATGTGTCCGTCTCGAGCGTGTTTTCTCCCAGTGTCAGCTGACGGCAGGCTCGTGCCACATCGTAGTGGGCTACTTATGGCCTGGGACCGTTCACGTACAAACCGATAACCGGCGAATATCGAACTGGAATGTGGCAAATCTAGACGATTATATATCGCCGGGTGTCGTTTACTCATCGCTATATAGCCTTAGCTAAACGACAGAGTAGGTGACAGCTGTAGGATGGCTGAGCTGTCCCCCTGTCACCGGATCGGTGTTGTGGTGACCAGAGACGTTGTGTTGAAACGTCACACCAACGCATTCACACTGATCTGCAGCCGCCCCGGAGGCAGGCAGCTACATGCTAACATTAAGATGTCTCTTGCATTCTTTTTTTTTTTTTTTAAAGCCCAGCCCTTTACGCGATCAAGCCTTGACTTCCACGCCCTTGGCCAACAATCTCCAATTGACAGTTTTTTAAATGTATCAGTTTTAGCAGTACAGGAGGCAGATGGTTAATATAGACGTTGTTGACAGCTTCTGTTTCTCTGCCAGCCTACCGTGGGCGATTTATGGGGGTAGATTTTATTTCCCTTTTTAAGGAAAGTGATTGCTTGTCATATTCCGTCACAACTGGTTGACCCTTCAACATCAATCCACATCCCAACAAGCTGGGGCCATGCGCAGTAAAGGCACTGGAGATTGCAAAACAGGGTTTGTGACACATCAGATGCAATAAAAGTCAGCTCTCAGTTAGTGGTGATGACACAGGAATAGCATGAGTCGGCTGTTGCGCAATACCTGCCACCTGTCTGTATGTGCAGTGTAGCACAGTGTTCCAGATCCATGTGATGTTTTGCTTTTAGTATTTTGAGGTTGGGGTGGGGAAGTTCTGTAGGCCAGGCCTTGATGTAAACAGTTCCTCCAGTAGACCTTCAATAAGCCTGGATGCAAAAACACATGGATCTCTTCATATGCGTGCGGTGGTAGAAAATCTCTCGTCACTGGGCTCACCCTGGCTGTTTTTATTTCAGTGACTACCTGTTCAAGCTCCTGCTCATCGGAGATTCTGGTGTAGGGAAGTCTTGTCTTCTGCTCCGCTTTGCTGTAAGTAGCTCTGTCCGCCCACTTGAAAACCATGTGGAGGAAATGGAAGAAACCATGCATCTGTTCGTTTTTATTTGAAATCACATTTTTTCTACTTTTTTTGGCTATATCCCTGTCCTGTCTTATCAACCCCCTGCTCCTCCTCCTCTTTCTCCCATGCACTACATACAGGATGACACCTACACAGAGAGCTACATCAGCACCATCGGGGTAGACTTCAAGATTCGCACCATTGAACTGGATGGGAAGACCATCAAACTGCAGATTGTGAGTGTGGACACGCATACAGAGGCACACACAGAGGCACACAATCGGTGTAGTCAGCAACATTCCACTCTTGAAATTAATCTGAAAACCTCCCTCCTCGGAGAACATGTTTTTCCAGGAAGTAGCCAAATACCTAGCTGTAGTCCGATTCCAGTGCTTAGGTCCAGCTATTGTTATAAAAACACACAAGAGGCTCACTGTGTGTGTGTGTGTGTGTGTGTGTTGTATTTAGACTGAGGTGTAACTGGAGACTCTTTTCGGTAAAGGGGACAGGCTGTGCTACTATGTTAAAACTTTCATTAGATTTTTCGGCACATTGGTAGTCATGCCGCCTAGGAACGCGCCAGTGTATAGAGGCTTGCTAGGCTAAACCCCTGGGTTAGCAGCCTGTTGGCTACTCCACTTCAGGCACTCGCTCACGGCTTAGAGGCACATTTCAGGATTTCTTAGGTTGTTCTGAAGATTGAGCCAGGAGAAACAGACACCTGCCCCCACCCTCCCCCCACAACACAAACTGTTTGGGGGGGTCCGTGGTTTCATAATGTTTCATAATGTCTCTTTGTCTCTCTCCCTCCCTCTGTGTCCTACACGGTGGTTCCCAGTGGGACACTGCGGGTCAGGAGAGGTTCCGCACCATTACCTCCAGTTACTACCGCGGAGCCCACGGCATCATTGTTGTGTATGATGTTACAGATCAGGTCGGTTTTGCACCTTCGCATCCCCCCCATAACATCCTGTGTACAGTAGTCTTTATGTGGACTGGTAGTACTGTTTGTTCTCATTTACACAGCATTTAGCAGCAGCTGAATAGGTCATCGTAAAGAATAATGCTAGCTTACACTAACTATATTTTCCAACATACAGTACCAATGAACATACCATTTAATCTTCAAAATAACAGCCTAAAACTGTGTTTGTGCTCATATGGCGAGATCAAAAAATATACATGGTTGTGGAGTCCATATCTGATATTCTCCTTAAACTTGGATAATAATTACACTGTTAAAAAGTAGACGCAACATAATATTGACCTCAGCTGTCATTTAGCTGAAGGGACATTTGCCCCTGTCTAGGGATGCACGATTGCGTTTTTCTTTTTCATAGTAAAGCTTTCACAATTTATTTGAGGGCTCTAGGTCATTTTTGCATAGGTATTTAGTTTGATTTCAGCGGTACAGTCAACATTTAAACACAAATGTGCATTTGTTGGTTTAAAAAAAAGAAATGACAAAATCTTCTAGGTCCTCATATCTGTGCTCTAGAAGAGTACATTTGATGTTTGTCAATTACCTCATGTTTTAACATGCACGCCATTTCCAGGCGTAATTGAGCTGGCTGACAACTTAAACTTCTGTAGGCTTTGTCTGGCAAAATAACATAAGGAAACACTAATCTGTATAGTCAAATTTATTAAAAAACAAACAAACCAAAACCCCTGTATCATCTCGTTTAATTCTGCAGGAGTCCTATAACAATGTGAAACAGTGGCTTCAGGAGATCGACCGCTACGCTAGTGAGAATGTCAACAAGCTTCTGGTGGGCAACAAGTGTGACCTGACCACCAAGAAGGTCGTGGACTACACAACAGCCAAGGTACAGCTACCAGAAATAATGTTAGGCTTCCTCTTTCAGGCGCAACATGATGGGTTTATTGTCGCCTTCAAAGACACCCTGTGGCTTTGTAGCTGTGATTAGTATGCATATACTGTAGCCTGTAAACAGGGTTGATTTGGAATGTGTGCATGCTATTACGCCCCGCCTCTCTCTGCCCACCCCCGGCAGGAGTTTGCTGACTCCTTGGCCATCCCATTTCTGGAGACCAGCGCCAAGAACGCCACCAACGTGGAGCAGGCCTTCATGACCATGGCCGCCGAGATCAAGAAGCGAATGGGCCCCGGGGCCACGGCGGGCGGGGACAAGCCCAACCTAAAGATCGAGAGCACCCCCGTCAGGCAGTCCGGAGGCGGCTGCTGTTAAAAAGACAGACCAACCCACCCACCCCCAAGCCACCACCCACCCCCACATCCCAACCTGCCCCATTCCCCCTGACCACCACTCACCCCCCCACCCCCCACCAACCTCGGCCTAAACGCTCCCACCCACACTACCGCCATCGGTCCCGGGGTGAACCCGCTCCAAGGCCTGACGCTCGCTGCTTCTGCATACGCCTGGTATCCTGCGGGCCTCTTCCCCCTGTGCCTGCCTCTGTGCCAGACACCCACCCCTAGAATGGAGATGGAGAGAGGGAGGGGTGGCTGAAAGGTTAGAAGGACGGGGTGGGTGGAGGAGAGGAAGGCTGATAAGAGCACGAGACAGATTATTAAAAAAAAAAAAAAAAAAAATATTTGGGGCTAAAACCAAAACGCACAG
>JAODLI010034710.1:0-18960 GCA_027575585.1 Percopsis omiscomaycus | reverse complement strand
TGTACACCACTGACAACATAGTTGTGGATCTTATATTGCATTTCTGTCACTAGAGCCTCTTAAATATTACACACTGGCCCTTTAAGGACACCTATGGCATGTTTTGTTTGTTTATGTTTCTATTTATTCTTGTATGTTTCTATTTATTCTTGTATGTTCCTATTTATTCTTGTTTAATTGATTTTTATCTCTTGTTTGGATTATCTTGTACAGCACTTTGGTCAACATTGGTTGTTTTTACTCTAAATGTGCTTTATAAATAAATTGACTTGACTTGACTGTTAGTAGAAAATCACTTCCACTAGTGCGGTATGTATAAGGAGTGAATTTGTTTAAGCAGCACTTAGTGTGAGAGTTGTTCCTGGCAAGCCGTCAGGTCTGCTTGTGTTCAGACTAGTGGGAACGCTGCCAGGTAAATGATGGGCTATTTTTGAGCTATATCGGCTTTTTGTCCTCCAAGTGATATTGGACCGCAGTTCAAATGCACCCAGATCCACAGAGGAAATGATTCACTGTGAGTATGGTGGGATGAGAGGCAGGTGCCTCCACATGAATCCCAATATCCTCATTTTGACGACATAGATTTAGTTTGATATGGTTTGACCACCCTCTACCAGCTTAGATACTGACACTGTGCCTTTGTTACATGAATAAATGTGCTACTGTATGTGAATGAATGAGCTATGTGAATGAATGTGCTTAAAAAGAGGCTATATTTGAATGTTCCATTCTGTATATGTGCTTTCAGAGAGTCCTTCAGAATGGATACAAGTAGGACACATAATTAAAAAAAAGAGATCTGGAAGAGATACAATTTGTTTATTACTTTTACCTAAATATCACTTTTATTTAAAAAGCAAGTAAACTTGAATGCTACTATTACTAATACTGTGATATGATACAATACAGGCTTCAGGCTACCAGTATTGCTGGATTTTCTACAATAACAGGACACACAAAAACTTGAATGTTTAAGATGAAACAATACATCAACAAAATAATAAATCAAATAACAGCCATTGTCAGTTATCCTTCAGTCTGACATTGAAGACAGCAGAGAATATAAACACAGTCCCGAAACACACGATACAACATTCATACTAATTTGGCTGCACTATTCTTCTACTGCCTTTGCATGCTATTCAATTTACTACTGTATTTTGTAGATGACAAGTCCTACCGCCCCAGAGACAGACCAAGGTTTTCTGTAAACAAGGTAAATAAAGGGTCTGCTGGGAACACATTTAGAGAGAAAAGCCAACAGGAACACAAGACAAATCAGGATATAACCTGTTGACACGAGGATTCATTTGTAGGAGCAAAAACAAGAAAGGCATCAGAAACAGTGCAGAAATGTGTGTTTTTTTCTTCTTTCTTCTGCCGTGTGTCCATTAGAGGTTTGTTCTAGTCAGGGCTCAGGTGTACCAGATGGCCATGGTGCATTTATGAGCTGGAAGAGTAGCCAGCAGGATGGGTTCAGCAGGTGTGGATAATGGGTCTGACTCAGACCTTCTTGTGCAACCATAAGTGGCTTTTGCTATTTTCATTCCAAATAATAGAGCTACTCCAAGGCTCCATATTGCCACGCAAAGTCACTCACTCCCTCAGGCAGGGTCTGGGTGCCTCTGAGCAAGGCACTCAAACCCTAAGAACCTCAAACCTCTAACCTACAGTTAGACACAACTGTTGTTCGCCCATTAATACACGTAAGAACAAAATCCATGTGATAACTAGAATATATCCTCCAGACAAGCAAATAAACAAAACCCTAAAAACCCTACAACAAGCAAACAGACGTATTTACTCAGCATACAATGATTCGTACTGGTCTCTTTCCCTCTCTCTCTCTCTGCCTTCTCTCTCTTCCTGCGCTGATTTGAATGAAACGCCTTCTATATGTAGTGTAAACACGCATGTTGTGTGGAGAGGAACTATACTTTGAGAAAAAGACGCACCATTCCGTTCAGATGCGACACAGAGGAAAACGACTGGACGAAGCACACGCACAACAGCAACACATATGCACTCACCACTGTGTTGACGGGCCCCTGTGTGAACTCAACCCTGCCCCCTGTGGCAAAGATTACACTCAACTCCAAACTACCACTTTCAGGGAAGGATTGAGGGACATTTCGCTCCACATCTCTCTGGCTGAATTTCCTCTCATGTATAATGTATGAACCGTATTGTTTGTTGATTCTAATCAGAGCGCCCCGCCTGCTGAATAATAAAACAGAAGGCCAAGATGAAACGTCTGAGAGCTTCAGAGAGACACCTGCCGAGGTCCTGCTCGCTCAGACCAGAGTAATCGCACTGGAGACAGGGACAGACGGTCACAATAGTCCCGGGCTTATCATCCCCACGCAAAACACTGGCACACACACCTTCACAGACAACAAGGCCCCCATGAAACCCCCTCTCGTTTTTAGACTTCTTTTTTGTGGTCCTTTCTTTGCCTCCACACGAACACACACACACACACACACACACACACACACACACACACACACACACACACACACACACAAGAGGGTTGCTGGGGTGGGAGGTGCAGTGACAGAATAGCAGGAGTTGGATGGTGGCGGTGCACATGCCCATTGTCTCAACTCACAACTCTGACTTATCTCACTCACAAACTCTGCGGGTGTCCATCTCAGTGTGTGTGTGTGTGTGTGTGTGTGTGATATATACAGTGAGTCAAAGACCAGTATTTTTTCAGTTTAACAATAGAAATATTGAAATACTGACTAGTTAGATACTACTGTCAAAGTTAGCAAAGTGATAGTCTGTAATCCCATTATGATATTTTAAGTATTAAAAAGCCCCATTCTGAGCAGGCTACTTCCATATGTAATGTATTCAACCTGCAAAGAGGCCCAATAAGCCAAGACAAAGTCCAGATTTGTCATTGGTGACAGAGTTTTTAGAAGAAATTGTACATTTTAACAAACCACCTGACTGATCTCAATTGTAATGATAAGATCATTTGTAAATGTAATATAAGTTCATAAAGTAGAGACAGGGTGAAGGGGGGAGAGGGTAAATGGTAAGCAGAGGGAATGAGTGTGTAGTTGTGTTTTAAGATGAAGACAGTGAGGACAGCCAAGTGAGAAGAGAAAATAGAGGTTGCACCAGTGATAGATATTAAGGAATTCTTACTGTGGTGTATCTTTTTCTCTCTTCCTGTGTGTGTGTGTGTGTGTGTGGATATGGCTGTGTGCACAAGCTACTGCAGAGTCGGCTAGGCTTTAAAAGTTAGCAGTGCTGCCAGGGAAAATTCGCACACACAGCCACAGTTCTCTCGAACACATGGGCTTCACCTGGCTGCGCACATGACTGGTCTGTGTGTACGTGTGTGTGTGTGTGTATGTGTGCGTGTGCGTGTGTGTGCACATGCCCATTTCTCATGTGAAACTGCAGCTGTGGTCACATCATACCATAATATTCTATTCCTTTGGCCATGGTTGCTGACCACAAACAGCTGAAGTGACTACAAGCATTTTCCCTGGCAGCACTGCTAACTTACTCAGCTGCACTGCTCTTCTTATTTTAATTTTTTACTTTTGAAACATACATGTGTATACACACTTGTATTGTTTGTGTTTTTAGTACTTGATGTCTTGTCTTTCTTGTATTTGGACGGTGTTGACATGCACCAACAACACCAAGACAAATTCCTGATAGCACACTTACTGCTGTGTACAGATCCAAAAGAGAAAACATGCTTCAGGTTATTATATAAAGCTTTCCCCACCTAAGCACCAGTAAGGTGTTTTTCATAGACAATACTTTCAAATAGAGGTCGAAGGAATCCTGTAACAGAAGTGGGAAAGCTGGAATATAATAAACCAGCAGCTACAGACTGTCACACGTTGATATGCAGGACAGCTATGCGGAGGTGTTGCATGCCGCCTCACCCTGCGCTGTCGAGCATGAGGACAGCCAGCCTATTGTCCATCACGTAGAATAATGACTTAGTCTCACACCAGACAGAAAGGGCAGTTGGTACGACAGCCATAGTGTTAAATTCCAATAGAAAAAAAAAGGTCCTCTTTTCTCCTCTCCTACCACTTCTCAGCCGTTGTTCTTATTACGTGTAGATCAGAAGGTTGTACTGTATATGACTAGCTGCCGTGGGCTATATAATTTTGGTCTATTTTGGTCATGTAAGTGGTCCTCTCTGCTATTGTCCCAGTTTTTTTGCATCAATGCTATCTTCTTGTAGGTGCATGAATGTTGGGAGGGTCCGTGTTTGTGTGTCCGAGCGTGAAACGCATGGAGCTACACAACAGTAATTATAGACCGTGTTGTGTTTACAGCACAGATCTAAATTCACCTCAGTGCTCCATGCAGTTTGTCTTAGTTGCTAGCAATGCTATTTTACCAGACGAGCAGGCGCGCGCGAGCGCACGAGGACTAAAGTGTGCACGGAAATACACACACGTGTGGGCGTGCGTGCGCACACATACAGTAATCTGCGGTGCGTTTGCGCGCACACACACACACACACACACTGAATGCTGAAGTAAGGGTTTGCGCGGAGACAGAGTCACATGTCGAGATATTCCCCCTGAGCTTTTTTGTTTCATTAACTTTAAATGTACTCTCTCTCTCTCTCTCTCTCTCTCTCTCTCTCTCTCTCTCTCTCTCTCTCTCTACCCCTCTGGTGGCCTGGAGTCAAGAGATAACACACCTGCATCTTAATCTATGGGGGTTGGGGGGTGCGTGTGTGGGGGCACAATCCAACAAAGAGCCAATTAGGTTTACAATTCCCAGCCTGACCTCGCTCTCCTCCTTTTTACGCTGCTCTGTTTCTCTCTCTCTCTCCCTCCTACTGTGTTCCTCCCCGTGCACCTCCCCCCTCACTGTTAATGTGCGTGTGCGTGTGTGTCGCGTGTGTGGTGTGTGCGCGCGCGCGCGCGCGTGTGTGTGTGTGTCCCCCCACAGAGCAGCGCGAGCGTTTGCCGAGTACCTGTCCCACACACACCCTGAGAACGGATCAGGTCAGCGTCCCACCGCTGTGTCCCTCTGTGTCTCCTCGTCCCGCCTCTGTGTCTCCTCGTCCCGCCTCTGTGTCTCCTCGTCCCGCCTCTGTGTCTCCTCGTCCCGCCTCTGTGTCTCCTGTTGTCGCTTTATGCCCCTCCAACCGTCTCCCCATTAGCTGCCACCACGCCGTCAGTGTGACGTCACAGCAGCTGAGAATGCACTGTAAACCCCATACAATCCTTTAGTGTGTTCGGTACAAATCGGAGGTGGTTGATTTCACAAGGGAAGCTTTGACCTCCAGAGGTTGGGTTCGCAAAGCAAAGCAAAAGCTAATTTTACAGGGTATAGACACATTTTCCAAAGTCACAGATTCATTTCAAAAGTAAATGCTTTATATTATTACGGCTAACACTGGAAGTCGGTGTTCTTCTTCATTTTTTGTTGCTATTTTTTGTTGTTTTTGTAGCTTTGAAATGACTCTGAATGACCTAAAATTCAGAGTGAGACAACAGTTCAGGTCATTTTTCAGACTTTGGAGGTTGTTTTATGAGATTTACGAGTTCCAAGATGTCTTTAATGCCGCATGATTACCTCAACTTAAGCCAATGTCATTTATTTGTGTTCATAGTGCTCTAAAACGACATTTTGGTACGTATTGTTTTCAGGTACTATGAAAACAGTGAAATGCATGGTGCTTTAATTCATCTTTACTGAGGTAATCAGTTCCCACAAAATGTTTGAATAAACTGGACCTTTTTGGGTTTACAGTGCGTGAGCCGTTCACTTCTCTCATCTGCTTTTCTTCGACTCTTTTCCTCATGTTCAACCCTTCTCCGCATTTATTTCTCTCACTCTCCTGTGCTCCTTCATTTTCTTTCTTTCTCTTGGTTCAGGAGTTGATAACGGATGAAAGATGTTGTCACGTTAGCGTCAACGCTTTGCTTTCTGTCCTTTCTCTCTCTCTCTCTCTCTCCTCTCTGTTTCCATGCCATTCACCCCTGCTTCTCTCTCTCTCTCTCTCTCTCTCCCCAGCTCACCTCCTGTGTGAAACGCCGGTTGGTCCAGACGCTGAGTCGTCCGCCGCCGCCACCCGCCCCGCCGCCGACAACGGCAGCAAGCGCCCCCGCCCCGGCTCCGCCCCCCAGCGCGGCTCCGGCCCCGCGGCTGACGGACAACAGCCCCGCCCGGTGAAGGCCCCGTCAGGCTTCGGCCCCACCGTCCCTCCCCCCCCGCTGCCCTCCATCACTGTCGGCGGTGCCCGTCCGCCCCACCTCTCCCTGGAGCGCAGCTTCTCGGCCGAGGAGGACCAGCAGAAAGCCGTCCGCTGCCCCCTGCTGCCGGCCCGGGTGCACAGCGGCCCGCGGGGCATGCTGATGAGCGCCGCCCGCGGCAGCAAGGAGAGCCTGGAGATGGACGTCCTGAAGGAGAGGCCGCGGGGCGACCCGCACCTCCACGCCTCCCCCTCCTCCGCCTCCTCCTCGCCCGTCCAGGGCCACCCCGCCTCCGCCGCCGGTGCCCACCGCGGCCACGGCAACCACCACCACGGCAACCACCACCACCACTACGCCGCCGTCACCAGCCCCTCCTCCTCCTCCTCCTCCTCGGGTGGGGGAGGGCAGCAGCAGGGGGGCGGGCCGCACTCCCACCACGGCTCGCACCACCACGGCCATCAGCACCACCTGTCCCAGCCGCCGCTGCAGACGTCCGTTAGCGCCCACAACATCCGCGGCTGGGGCGAGGGCGGCAAGGGGGAGGCGGAGTGCAGCGGCCTGGCCTGCGACGGCTGCGGCGGGGGGGCGCCATCGCGCAGCCAGGGCTCCCTTGACCTGGAGAGCTCCGCCCGCGAGGCAGGCAAGCAGCACCGGCGCCTAGAGCGGCTGTGGAGTGTAGACCGGGTGACTGGGCTGGAGAGAGGTGAGGGGGGTGGGGGGGGGAGGAAAGCAGAGAAAGGGAGAGGCGGTGAAGTCCAGACAGGAAGCTGTGGTGGGTCCAGACTGAGGTCGGAATAGTGTTTCATACACTTTCATATACATATACACAAAAGAGTAAACATGAGGTCTTTGTTTTACTCACACCTATTAGACATGTTGCTCTGGCTTGATATATATTTAAAGGGATAGTTTGGTGGGTTTTTTTAACCCACACCTTATTTAAATGTCATTTCCCATCATCTGTAGTCTTCTTCCCATTCGCCCAGTGCTTCTCGCTGCGCGTCAATTGCCATTCAGCGGGCAACGGCTAGCTTACAACAACTGTGTTCTGTTTTGTTCATAGACTACTGCAGGACGGCTGCTTTTGCTGCTGTGCGTGTTTTGTGTCCCCGCCGGGTATGTTTACAAATGTTTTTTGGATCTAGATTTGTTCAAAATGAACAGGTGACTATACTTTAGTTTCCTGTTATTTTAAGGAGATTTATCAAGGCTTTTGAAGGCTTGGTTTGATGCTCATTGAACTGAGCATTATAGTTAGAGTGACAAACTAATCTGTAGATTATCAATACTAAAGATATTGGTGAAATAAGCTACAGATGATGGGAAATTACATTTTAATAGGGTCTGGGGTAGAAAAATGAGAAAGCTAATCCTTTTTTGTGAAAAACACATTTTAATGAATGCAAAAACAAGGATTAATTTCGACTTAACTTCGCCCCCCATTGTTTACTATTTTGACTCCATATGCAACAGAATCCCAATATGTTCACATTAACTTTAATGTGAACATACAGTATTGGTAAGTTAAAAAAAGTGCAAAGACCAACTAGAAACCAAACATTTACTCAGGCAGTCTGCTGGGACAATTTAATCTTGTATTACTCACGGTAAGGCCCGTTTTTAGAAAGTTGAGTAAACTCACAGAACAATAATGAACAAGCCTTAAGCTACATCTATAGCTATACAAACACCCGCAAAAATGACCATAGTTTAAATGTCTGTGTAATACCAATAAGACATCATTGAAAAGCAAGTTGTCATTGCATAGAACTGGTTCAACTACTGTACAGTATATGAAAACCTCTTTTAAACATATTTCGTCCTCTGTCTGGTTGGGTTGTGATGTGACGTGGTGGTCTGCATTTCTGACTCTTCGTCTCTCCGTCTCTCTCCTCTGCTGTCTCTCCCTGTGTCTCCCTCTCTCCCGTTGTGGAGTGCTGGTGATGGTTTTGTGGTTTCCCATCTGTGCCACGGCTACTGTCACAGCAGTTCTCAAAGTAGGGGATCATCTCTGAGAGGTCGTGACATCATTTCAAATTGTGAAATAACCCTATCTTTTTCTTTTTTACAATATACTCAATATAGTTTTATTATCTTGAATAAAACGTGCATCCAGTGTCTTCAATGAGGAGTATAGTCGTTCTGGGC
This sequence comes from Percopsis omiscomaycus, assembly GCA_027575585.1. Taxonomy (NCBI): domain Eukaryota; kingdom Metazoa; phylum Chordata; class Actinopteri; order Percopsiformes; family Percopsidae; genus Percopsis; species Percopsis omiscomaycus. The sequence continues at coordinate 10,615 of JAODLI010034710.1, read as the reverse complement.
AACTATACTCGCTACTATACAACTATACTATACGATGCCCCTCGCGGAAGTAAGTCCAGAGCTAGGAACTGTTTCTGTTTCGGGGGGTCACATTTTTGAGAACCGCTGTACTGTCCCATAACATAACACAACACATTTACCACATAACATGCCATCAATAATTCTCCTTCTATCTACAGAGGACAATAACTGGTTCCCGAAGGAAAACATGTTCAGCTTTCAGACTGCGACAACAACCATGCAGGCGTGAGTATTCAGCTGGCATATCACGTGTGAATGCATTAAAACACCGAGCATTCATAGCTACAGAATAGAAATCAATGACTATGTTTACGTGCAAGTCTTACTGAAAAAGATAATATTCTCAATGCACTGTATAAATGAATATTATCGGAATATCACACATCTTAAGGCCTTATTTAGAATATTGAAATGTAATAGGACCATACTAAATTCAAAATATTGCCAGTATCGCCATTTTGATCGAAATAGCGTGCATGCAAATGTTGCCATTGAGCTAAGGGATTCGAAATACTCCCATTCTTCAACATTTAAATAAGCCCTTTTTAACCACGAAATGATGAGCCTTCACGTTATCTTTGTGTTATGAACAGCCCTTCAAATGGAATAAGTTATTATTACCTCCCTCTCTAGGGCTGAGCACAGACACTGCTGCTTCTCGTCTTTGTGTCTATTTCTAGCAATGTCTTTCACCTTTAGCTCAGGTGACCATTGGAGCACTTTTGCGTCAACGCACCAGGCTCAGCGCACCAGTCAAATGTACAGTGTTCTTTCACACGTGTCACAGGGACACAGAGCCTGTTAAGTCAAGTTCGTTTTATCGAAGGGCTTCACAACCCCACATATCACTGAAAAAAAAACAACCTAAGGCACTGAAAACTTAGGAACAGGGCAGCCAGGGTATGATAGAGAGGACCACATTAGCATTACATGGCAGGTGTTAGTAAATAAAATAAAAAAATATATATATATACTGTATATATATATAGTATATTCCACAATAATGTGAAAAATGTGATGTAAAAGATATTAAAGCTGTGCTTTATTTAATTCTTTCGCTTAGTGTCTAAAATGTGTGTGTGTTTGCTCTTCTTTTTGCGTGCAAATCAATCTCGGGACACTCAACAGGATATCGTGAGTATATTTCTCGGCCTGCACATTGTTTTTCAGCCTGTGTTACCTGTGTGTTCAGCTGCTGTGCCTAAACCAGCCACTGTTAGCATTTAATCTCCCCCTGGGCTGGGTGTTTGACGCTACAGCTGAAAACCTGAAAATCTGTCACGCAAAAAGATCCAGGAAGCATACAGTGTGCGTGTGTGTATGCACGCACACGTATAAGTCTATGCATGTTTCTATGAGTAAGTTATCCCTCCTAGCTAGAGTTAAACTGGTCATTAAATGTAAAAACATTTTTTTTCAAAACATAAGAGGAATACTTCTATAGAATTCCAAACAGAAATAGGTGAAAATAGTCAGAGACAAGGACAGGGCCTGTCCATTGGAGTTCTCAGATAGCAGCCAACCAACCGCTGCTGTTTGACGCTGATGTCAAGCAGATTAGACAATGCAAAGGCTTTCAATTACAATTAGATAATTTGGCAGACGCTTTTATCCAAAGCGACTTACAATTACATGGTGCTATTACATGGAACAGGGAGGGATTAGGCATTTTACAGGTAGGCCAACTCTGGGGCTCAAACCCATGACCTTCTGGCTGGGAGTCCAACATCTAAACCCATATAGACTATCCTGCCCTGCCCACCCCCTTTCATTATTGGGCAGTAGGCTGAATTATTATTGTAGTCCTTCAATCAGCCATGAATCAAATTACCGGGAACTTAGATGGCATTGTTTCACTGCTGTTGGTGTACTTTTAACTCCTACACTTTCTTCTGTACCGTAGCTCTGAACACAACCCTTCAATTACATTTCTGGAACCTATAGCAATCTTAGCCAAAGTCTTGACATTTCATACTGTGTTATATTCCTGCAGCTCACTCACCCTGCCAAACTAAACAGAACTAATCCTCTCTCTAACACATGTCTTACCTCGACGCTCTCTTAAGCACTGCAAGCTCAAATCACAGAGAAAATATCTTGCATACGTTATGACCATGGGGACAAACTCCTCACAGACCAGCCGCATATTAGCATTCCTATTCCAAGAAACTTGAGGTTTCTGTTCCCATGATGTGCTACAGTATAGTCTGTAGTGTTCTTTACAATTTTAATTCCAATTCCAAATATTGACAGCTACCTCCCTTCCGGCATACTTTCTGGCATACATACAAGCCTCTAATCTATGTGGACGTCAAAGCACAGCAGTTGGAGTGTCAGTCCCTGTCAATATGAAGGGGTTTTGCCCTTCTACACTGCCAATGTTTGCAGGGCCATGATTTACTATATCTGCAAATCAAATGTACAGAAGCTCTGAACTTTCACTCAAATATTTAACTGATGTGTTTGTTTTTCATTTCTGCATGCACAGCTTGTTTTCTCTTCAAGAAGTAATTGTGTTCTTGGTAATTCTCTAGGTTTGAGCAGTTAGAAAGGTTGTCTGGATACAATTCAACAATTCAAATGGATTCACAGATTATTCTTTCTTATTACTGAGCTCCTCTAATGTTGTATTAAAGAGCTATTAGTTGTTATGACACCATGGCATTCTGTTCTACCACTTGAAGAGATTACCACAGGCTGAAATTGTATTGCCTTGCAGAACAGCAATGAAATTAATATAATAGTATGTAGTCAACCTAGTTCCAACTGCAACATAATATAAATATGTGGGTCACCTAAGGAAATAGGATTTGTGATTCAGATGAAGTAACACTTGGAGTGACGATGACGTCAGAATCGATCTGCAGCGAGTACAATGTTCAGCGAGGCCCAGATGCTCTGTTGCATGCAGGCAGATGGCGAATATGACGCTGTGCACTGTATCTTCATCCCTGTGACTTGTGAGTGAAATCTTGGTGCTATGTCTCGGCAGTGTCAAGTTACTTCACATTCTGTATGCCGAAGATTGGTGTTAATGAGCACCGAAATGTGAAGTTCTTTCATCTAAACAAGCCAACTTTGTTTGAAGAAGTTCAGAAGTTCTCTATAGTCTGTACCATAACATTACAAACACAAACAGAACTGTTGACTGAATGAGCCAGTTTTACATGCGTACTGCATGTATCTAGATGTATATGTCGAGGTATAAATCACTAGATCTTTGAAACACGACTAGCTAGCGTAGTAACAATTAAATTCCCTCCAGACATCCAGCATTCCTGTCTCAAGAGGAACTTCGTCATCAGAAAGCCATTTCATGGGCACTTAACAAAGCACAGGGCTGGCAATTGTCAGCAGTTCATCATTTTCAGTTCATCAGTTCATTGTTCATCATGGTAGCTTATCACAGAACCACAGAACAGCCCAGAGCGGAAAGTGGAAATTGGACCCCGCGTCTGATTTACCAGCAGTACACAGAATGACTCTGTTGTTTTCCTCCACTCAACGCTGGCCGACTAATGAGACACAGGCCAGCCCTGCCAGACAAATGGAACATAAGAATGTATCCCATAATGCTGCAGTGGAAGGCTGCTTTGACTGCACACTGCTGAAGCACAGCTTTCTATCACAGAGTACACTCTAAGAGGAAGGGTGGAAAGAGAGGAGTGGAGAGGTAAAAGCTAAAACTTTCCTTCTTTAAAGCTATACTCCTTGATTTGTGATTGATTCACCTTGTGTTTGAAACCAGCATTACAAAAACAACAACATGTATTTTGGATTGAAGCTGCAAAAGCACAAGCCCCTCCTGCTGAGTGGGACTCCTCTCTACTCCTCCCCCTACAGAGCTCCTAGCCTGACACCCTTTTCTACCCTTCCCCTTACAGGTGTTTCAAAGTAATAAACAGTGGAATTTGGGGTTTCTGTGGGCTCTGTATCGCAGTCGTGGAGTGTAAGAGAATTTGAGGAAGACTTTTTACAGTGGGATGTTTGACATTGCAGGGCTTGCATTTTTCTTCTCTTATTCTTATCTGTATACGGTTTATTGTTGCATCTCCGCCTTTAGAACAAACAGCCAAGATGACTCACTTCACCTCAATTGCGGCTTCTGTACACTGGTTAGTAATCAATTATTAGGGTTTTATTGATCCCTCTTTAACTAGATGTGGCTCAGCTAGCGATTGAGCGGGGACAATAACAATAAAAGAGGATTAAATCAAGTATTGGAGGAGCTAAAACTGGAGAAATCATGGTGCGGGCCTGTGCTGGGATAACAGGTAAACACCCGCGGAGAGCGGGAAAATAAAAACAGCAAACAGGATAAAAATGGCTGACCATGTTTGTTTTCCCTGGCGGAAGTGGGTAGTTTCTCTGCCTCTCTCTGGTTATCTTTCACCGTCTCATTAGCTGTGAGCTAGGGGACAGCGGGATAATGCAGAAGTCTGTGGAGGGTGCTTTTTCTGCACTTGCATGATTGATATGTGTTCCTCAAACAACTGCATGAAATGGCTTCGGCCCTGGGTTCCTCCCTGTCTGATTAGACTATATGGCTCGCAGTGGAAGACGATATTTATTTTGCCTGTTACATAAAATCACAGCGGAATTCATTATTGGAAGTCGCAAGTTGACTCATGGTCCTCTGCATATTTACAGAGGTACTGTAAAACAAGGGCACAGGAAGCAGAGAGAGAGAGAGAGATGCTCTTTACTTTGTGTCTGCCTCTCTCTCTTTCTCTCTTTCTATCTCTCTCTCTCTCTTTCTCTCTCACACACACACACAAACATGAGCCGTTTCATCATTAATCACTTCACGACTGGTAGCTTGGTGAGCAGACAGTGTGTGTGTGTGTGTGTGTGTGTGTGTGTGTGTGTGTGTGTGTGTGTGTGTGTGTGTAGATGAGGCGGGTGCAGGAAGATAAAAGGAGTTTGTCCAAGGCGCCTGCATAGCGTATAATGCATATGGACACCCAACACAGACATGGCCACCGATGCGTCGTCACTCACATCAGCACATTCGAAGACAGCAAGTTTTTTTTTATTTTTTAGTTGGAAATGATTATGGATTCTTGTCATGTGAACAAGCATCACTTGATTTCTAAGATTTGTGTTATAACAGCTAGAGAGCTAGGGACCCTGCGTATCAATCAAGGTCATGAGGCGTATTAAAGCTTTACGTCACTAGAAGGCTATGCGGCTCCACTCCACTAGAATGTGAATGTTTTCTAAAATGGCGTTCCAAATCACTGCGGAATTATTACAAATGAAATCATCAAACCTCGTTCAATATTCATTATGTCACCATTTAGTGTCATTTAGCTCAATTACATACATTGTTTTCATCTTTAGGAAAGGCAGACTCAATCATAAAAACATGTTTTACTGTACAACACAATAGGATTTAAAAATAATGCATAAAAAATACATTTACATAGACATTTAATAAAGAATAAAAGAGTAAGAGAATAAGCATTTAAATTAAAGAATAAAATAATAAAATCTAAATGTCTACAGCATAGCAAAATTCAAAAGTGCAAGGTTTGCAGTTTAGCAGAAAGCAATGGTGAACATAAATGTTTTTAGTCTGTGTAGCTCTCTCCACGACAACAGACACAGGTTGTTCTTTGAAACGGGCGTTTATTGCTTCGATCTTACTCACTTAGTGCATCCACGTCACGCCGTGAGAACTATATGAATGAACATAGTAAACACGTGAAATCAATTTTACATTACCAAAGACATTACCAATTACAAATTGTGCTTAGCGCGAATATAAATAAAAGCTTCACATGTAAAATACCTCGTTGGCTGCTTGTCCTGAAAAGAGGTTCTTAAATCTTTGGGGAATACTTCACTGTTCGTCTTGGCCCTTAACGACAGCATAACTTAAACTCAATGAGCAGAGAGCTGTAACATGCTCACGTTAGACTTTCCTTGGCCCACCAACCAATTACGCAGTAGTGGAAACCACAGAGAACTATAGTTCCGAGAGTAACAAAACACAATTGACTAAATCTTTAACTGTTAATTTACATTCATTTGAACCTTTACACCTTTACATACATTTATTTCCTTTTTATTTACTGTATAATATATATGAACTTTGCATTAATTGTGTCATAAACACAGCACATATTTAACAGCACTTACAGTCTGGATTTAAAAGTAGTCAGTGTTAGAGCAAGTCTCAAATCTTCTGGAAGTTTATTCCAGCTATTTGTTGCATAGTAGCTAAATGCTGCTTCTCCATGTTTTGTTTTGACTCTGGGGACAGTTAATAGACCAGTCCCAGATGACCTGATGGGTCTAGAGGGTTCATATTGTAAAAGCATTTCATGTATTTTGCCTCTAAACCATTTAGTGATTTATAGGTAATTTTAAATCAGCAGTATTCTGAAATCAATTCTCTGACACACCGGGAGCCAATGCAGGGATTTGAGAGTGGTGTAATGTGCTCACATTTTTTGTCTTAGTTAGGACTCTACTGTAGCAGCAGCATTCTGTGGTTTCTGAAGCGCTTTTTTAGGAGTGTAGAGAGTTGAAAAGAGACCAATACAATAGTCTAAGGCATGAACAAGTCTTGTTTGGACATGAGTCCTCCAAGTCTTGCTATGCTTTTAAGGTGATAGTGATCGCTGATGTGTTTATTGACTTGATGTGGCTATTGAAATTCTGATCTGAATCCATGATAAGACCGAGATAGGGAGTCAAGCTTTGAGCTAACTTTTAACCATTCTCTTTTGGTACCAAAGATAATAATGTCAGTTTTGTCCTTTATTAATTGAAGGAAATCATGGCACATCCAGTCATTGACATTCTCAATGTACTCAATGCTATAGGACGATAGTCATCTGGTAATAGAGCTACTGTATATAGATTTGAGTGTCGTCCGCATAACTATGGTAGGCGATATTGTTATTTCACATAATTTGGCTTAGCAGGAGCATGTAGAGGTTGAATTAAACTCCACATGTAACGTTAGTTGGCTCAGATACATAGTTGCCGATAGAAACAAAGTAGTTCTTATCTTGTAGATAGGACTTGAACAAACTTAAGACTGTGCCGGAAAGCCCAACCTAATTTTCGAACCTGTCCAAAAGTATTGAGTGGTCAATAGTGTCGAATACAGCACTAAGATCCAGCAACCCGAGTATTGAAGCTTTAACTGCACCCAGTTAACATAAAATTGGTGTTCTTCATTTCATGCGGTCTAAGTCGCAGTTGTCCAGCTACACTGTGAAAGCGTGTCCTACGTCTTTTTTTCCATTTGAAGACTAACTGCTTTTGTTTCACTTGACTTGCTGTCCGCCTCCCTCCCCCTCTCTGTTTCCTCCCTCCTTTCTTCTCTTTCTTCTGTTTTGTGTTGTTCCTTTCTCCGCTGTTCTCCCTCCCTCTGCATTGCTCCTTCTGCCCACAGAAACTTCCGGAAACATCTTCGCATGGTGGGCAGCAGGAGAATGAAAGCACAGAGTGAGTCAGAGATGTGTGGTGCATGTGTATGTGTGTGTGTGTGTGTGTGTGTCTGCGAGCATGCCAGTAACCTGTGTGTGTGTGTGTGTGTGTGTGTATGTGTGTTTGTGTGTGTGTGGAAATTGCTTAAATTGTTGTGTTCACCCACCATCTGTGTCTTCATGTATCGGTGCTTTTGCATGTGTGTGGTATCACCTGACTGTGTGTGTGTGTTCGGGCTGTTACACGATGTGCCGCGCTTTAATCGTTTGAGGGCTATTTGTTATACACTGGTGTGTGTTTGATTAGCTAGTTTGTCGACATGTGTGTGTGTGTGTGTGTGTGTGAGGGAGTGCGTGCGCAAGATGCACGTGGGCGGCCTCATGCTAATTGCCGCTGCTTCAAATGTTACAGTATACGTTGGCTTTTTTTAGTTTCTTTTAAAATAGAAGCAACAGAAAAACGTCGGCATTGATTGCAGTGATTAAAACTGCAAATACAAAGGCAGATAACTGCACAAATACTTTGTGGCGAAGAAGTACACTGTAATAGTAGAAATGAAATTATTGTAGATAATTAGTGTCATTAGGTAATGAGTGTGTGTGTGTGTGTGTGTGTGAGAGAGAGAGAGAGAGAGAGAGAGAGAGAGAGAGAGAGAGGTGTGTTAATTTACAGAGACAAACTCTGTAGTCAGTATTTATGCTAGCTGATAATATTAAGATTGATTGGCACCTGTGTGTTAATTGCTGGATATTCTAAATGTGATGATTTTTTCCGTCCTTATTTCCGATGGCAAGGAGGGCAAACTTAAGGCGTATACATGTCTGAGATATTGTGATCTCAAGACTCAGGGTCAATTGCTTTCCTTTTAACTTGCGTTTGTGTGAAATGTCATTTTTATGTAACTGGTTCCTCAGTGTCCATGGGCAGCACAGATGTGTGTATGTGGTGGTTGGTTGTCTATGCATGTTTGTTGTGGCCTAGGTGCAGGTGATTGTTGGGTGTGCGTGAACATGGACTAGCATTTGTGGGCGGTTGCTGGGGCTGCACATGGCCAGTTTGTATACTGGTTTCTGAGTATGGTGTAGGTGTGAATGTGTGTGTGTGTGTGTGTGCGTGTGTGTGTGTGTGACAATCTCTCCCCGCTTGCATTAGCATTCGCTGAGCGTAGATCGAAGAGTTTCAACCGTTCCTGGAGTGACCCCACCCCTGTCAAGGCTGAATCTTCTCATGTGCCAAGTGAGTTCACTAACACATGCACACATGCACACATAGTTAATTACATTTAATTCAATTGAATGCAGTTTAGTTTAGTTAAATTCCGTTCATGCTTTATTAGCATTATAATATCCTCACTTTAACCTCATGGCTAAAGTCATGACAATATATACAGTGTATATATATTTAAAAAAAACACACACACACACAAACAGAACATTGCAAATGTATGTTTTACAAAATGAAAAGGCGATTTTTACTTCACTGTTTGTGGTCATTGTTGTTGTTCACTGATATAGACACACAAACACACACCACAATGTACAAACTTAGCCATAGAAGTAGGAATGACAGATATCGTAGGTACACAGTGTACAAAACACATTATTGATAGCTGGTGTTGGTCATCATTATGAATGAAAACAGAAGCAATACACTTATGGGCAATGTTCAACCTTACAACTTGATCATTTAGCAGACGCTTTTATCCAAAGCGACTTACAATTACATGATGCTATTACATGGAGCAGATAGGGGTTAGGCATCTTGCTCAAGGATGCTCACAGGTAGGCCACCTTTGGGGCTCGAACCCACGACCTTCTGGCTGGGATTCCAACACCCAGACCACTAGACTATCCTGCCCCCTATGATCCATGATCCTTCATGGTCAAAAAGCGTTATTTCTCATGAACAGGTACAGATGATTGTGCCAGGTAAATACTGTGCTCTTTATTTGACTCAAGTTGACTCAATGTAATGTGTCAAAATAAATAAACAAATAAATAGTCCGCTTCATATCGATTTGTACACACAGAATGCACAGATGAGCTAGTTTCTGTGTCCCCACGTACACACCTCAACACACCTCACACACACACACACACACACACACACACACACACACACACACACACACACACAAACTGACCGTCTGCAATGTTGACTGACCTGTCTGTCTGTCTCCCTTTGACTATGGGTCTTTCCTCAACTTTGTGGTGCTCTCTCTGTGAGTATATGTCTTCAAACAGAGCGTGTGTGTGTCTCGACTGGAGCCCGTTGCCTTGTGTGTGTGTGTGTGTGTGTGTGTGTTTCTAGCGGGTGTGTGAAGGTAAGGCCTGAATCAGCGCACACGTGTGTCTGCATGCGCTGCCTGTCAACTGCGTATGAACATCTTGTTTGTTTTTCTCCACCTCCATCTTCAGTGTCTCTGTCTCAGTGTGTCTTGAACAACACTGCAGATGAGCTGTTGCGGTGTAAATGGTTGTTTTCCCCTCATGCCAAGGGAAAGAAAGCGGTTTCCTTCTCTCCGTGAGAAACTTGAATTATTGATTCTGTTGGTCACCCCAACCCCCCACCCCCCTTCTTTCTGTTCTATGACCTGAAACTCCCTCACCTCTCTCAAACTGTTCTCTCTCCATACATCATTTTCATCACTTAGAACCATTACTATTTGTATACCTGCTTAAGAGCTATAAAGCATATAACAGCTCTTCATGGGCTCTGGGGGCATTCATGGTGCTGTAATGGCCCTTGTAGTTGAAACCAGCATTACAAAAACGTTTTGCCGTTTTTGTTGCACACTTTCATGCCCAGTTGTGTTTCGAACGTAGAGAGGAAATTGGACATTTTTTCAGGTGGGGCTGTAACACAATCAGGGAATGTATCTGTAACCTTCAGATGTGTTGGTTTATACATTTGTATTTTGAATCAAGTTAAGTCAACATAGCACATTTCATACTAGAATAAAAGAAAGAAACAATAAATTAAGTATATACAGTATATATACAGTATATATACAGTATACTGTGTATATATATATATATACATCTATATGTATGTATATACAGTATATATGTATATGTGTGTGTGTATATATATATATATATATATATATATATATATGTTTAAAATCGGATAAACAGAGGTAGTTATT
>JAODLI010034700.1:0-18961 GCA_027575585.1 Percopsis omiscomaycus | reverse complement strand
CTGGGAAACAAACACGCTTCTTACGATACCTGGAGGAAACTAAAGTAGGTCGTGTAGTCAATAGTCCGTGGACGCTGTGCTTAAATTGTAGCCGGGCAGATTGGAGATGAGCCACAGCTGGAACTCTCCGCACACCGGGGACAGCGCGTGTAATTAACTCCCGGCGCGCCACACACTGACGCACACAGACAACCAGGAAAGAACGCCTGAGAGAGAGAGCGAGAGGGCAAGAACCCCCTCGCCTAAGCGGACGAGGTCGGGACTCTGACATACCACACTATGATATTCCATGTAATCCTCCAAAAACGTGTGTAAAAATATGTGTACATTTAGATTTCAGTGATCACTTCACTTTATTTTGGAGAAAAATATAATTTTATACCGATACCCCTAGTTTAAGTAACACGGGTCAAAATGACCCGAATTTACTTACAATGGTAAATTAATGATTTGACCCATTTTGATGCATATAAAATGCGTTATCTCAAACATGACAGAGGCCTACAATTTACATTTCTCCATCTTCCTGTGCTAAATAATTCCTTAGTGATTCATTACCTTAATCTATGCCTTTTTTCTACAGCGCCACCTATAAGCAACATTTACATAATCTCAATCATTGACCAATGAATGGCAGAACCGAATCTTGATGTAAAGACTCACAATTGACTAAATTTTCAGTGCTGAAATATTACCAACATAGGCTACATTGGAGAACTGTGCAGCAATATCCATACCATATGCCATTTACAACACAGGTCTGACATCTCAGTAATAATGTGTGTGCACACGCACCCATGTGTATGTGTTTGATCATGCATTTATTGTCCATGTGTGAATGCATTTCAAAGATACCTGATGAATTACATATTTATGTGTACCTGTAGATGTAGTTTACACTGATTATCCAAAACATTATGACCACTCACAGAAGCGAATAATGTTCATTATCTCGTAATAACAGCGAATGTCAAGATCTGGGATATATTAGGTGGTAATCGTAGTCAACATTCTGGTAAAGAGCAAAGCCACTTTGACAAGTGCCACATGTTTCTGGCCAAACAACTGAGTCAGAGCATATCCCAAACGGCAAGGCTTGTGGGGTGCTCCCGGTCAGCAGTGGTGAGTACCTACCCACAGTGGTCCGATTTCTCTATGTTAAAATACACCCTTTTCATCATCACAAATGATTGTGAGCCAATTTCAATGTATGCCCTATTGATTGCTCTAATGGGAAGTTAAGGTGCATGATACCAAAAGGTGGCGCTATAGGAAAATACATGGGTTAAGTCATTTAAATAATTTGGGTTCTGTTAAGCACAAATAGGGGAAATCATCAGGTGAGTTTCCGGACTTTATCTTTAAGCATCTTCCAAAACTTGCAAAAGAAATATTTTGGGTCATGGATCCTAGTTTGTGGTAGAGTATGTACTGTATGTAGCTGTCGCAGTAAAATGTGCTGCTTTGCAGGGAAATTACTTGTTAATTAGGAAATTATGTTCTGAATAATGGTTTGCAAGTGTAACTTGGTTTCTCTTGAGTGATAGTGACACCTACTGTGTATGTATTACACGGAACGAACGCACAACGTGTGTTTATGTGCTGTTGCTGGTGAGTTCAGAAGAGTATTAGCATGACTTTAAAGGATTGTAACAGCAAAATTTCTGTTCAGAAGGGGCACACTGTAGGGCACACTGTATGTACTGTGTAATATTTTGTGTTTATATTTCATACTGACTGATTCTATTTGTAATTATTTTACTACAGTTTTTCTCTGCGTTTGCTGGTGAAAAGATGATTTACCTAGAGAACAAATAAATAACATTACTGTTACATCAGTCGAAGCATTATCTGTATCAGAAGAAAACCTTGGGAGCAGTTAAAATGGATCTTTCAGTCCGGTCCACCAGTCATTGTACAATATGAGTATTGAAGTTCATCAGTACTGGAGTCTGTGTCTATGGCATATCTGGTATGATCTTAGTGTTTGCTTAAGTTAAGTTAGTGGTGGAGTATGGCTCTTTCAGTCCAGTCCACCAGTCATAGTACAATATGGGTATTGCAGTTCATCCGTAGTGATGAAGCACTCAGGTCAAGATAGCTGGGATGGATGAAGTGTAGTTTGCTGAGTGAACTGCCCTAAAAAAATAACATAGGCAGTTAATACACATGTAAAAATAAATACAAATAATAATACATATATATATATATATATATATATAGATATATATATATATATATAATTATTTGTAATAGAGGACAGTTATTATGGGTTGCACCCAGCCTCATATACCTACCTAATATTAAAAAGATTAAGATGTTACATTACAACTGTTTTGGAATGTAAAAGAGAAATTAGAGAACTGTGGAATAGTCTCCACTGAAGATGCTTTCACTCATGAGGGAAAGAAGAATAAAGGTAAAAATAAAACCTGTTAACATTAAGGGTGATGAGGCTTTTGACAGGTGTGCTCTTAGGACCAGGAGTAGGCCGAAATATCTGGATCTCCTGATTGGTTGTTTTGGGGCGTCTTGCAGCGTATGGCTCAGCAGAATGTGAGGGATAGTTATCAAATGTTCCTGCCTTCATTCCCCCATTCTGACAGAGAAACATTTACACATTGGCGTCAGTCGTTATTTTCTGGAGGGCGTCATGTGGCACTGCCTTATTTAGTGGTTTTATGGTATTTCAACACCATTATTACTAAACAGTATAGGCATGCTAATGCCATATTCCCCCCCACATTTAGCACATAACTGAGCAATATTCATGGCCCATGCACCACATTTAGAGAGTCCAAAAATGTCAGAGAAACACTGCATACCATAGTATGCTTGTAGATAGAAATACTGAGTAAAAACATGCATGTTAGACATAGTCACCCGTTTACTGGGGGAGGAAGGCTTGAATGGAACTGGGAATTGTTTCGGTGCTGGTGAGAGTGGCTTTTGTGGTGGTGGGAGGGGCTTGGCACTATAATATGGATTATGATGAAAATAGTCCCTGGGGTGGAGATGGAGCCTGAAAGGACCTCCTATTAATTTGGAGCGATGGGTGTCTGCCTCTTTCTGTACACAAGATACACATACATGCAAAAATAATAAAATTTAATAACCTCCTTTTTTATTTCATGATTGCTGTGCTATTTGATTGCTATTAAGCTTACCAGTCTCATGATGGTTGATTACAATACTGTGCATATCTCACAGACTGCAAGATATATTCATAGTTTATATATAGAATTATTTATGGATTCATATGTTGAGGACAAATTAGTTTACTACTATTAAGTATTTCATAACCAATTTAAATGTTTCAATAAATGACATCACCAGATTCCAAAATAGGTGAATATTGTTTGTAATACATTCGTATGTGATGGGTTAATAATTAAACTTTACCTTCTGTAGTTCTTCGGCTCTGTAGTAGGGATCTGAGATGTACAAATCCATCTTAGAGAGTGTTACATTGGGATAGCTGCAGGAAAGGATATGTGGAAGAAGTTATGTTCATTATTTCAAGACAATCTCACCACTGTTTTACACATTCCTGACATTGTTCTGATTAGTTGAAGGTGGTCGAATTTCCTGTTAATGATTTGACTGTTATATTGGCACTGCCTCTAACAACTTAGAATAGTTTCCAGACTGATTTGTAGATCAGTTTGTTGTCCTATATATTTTTGGTGTCACTGACAGAGTAGGTGCAGTGGTGTGTGTTTAAAAGTTAAAGAAGTGAGTTATCCACTTACGTCCCTTTGAGACTGTAATGTAATTAAGGGACATATAAATAAACTCAAATTGACTTGACTAGGGGTGTGCCTCGGTAGATTGTTCAAATTACAGAATTTAATTTATTTAACCGGTGGTGTTTTAGACCAAAAATTGTTTTGTTTACATAAGAATTAATACTTTCAGTTTCAAGTTTATTGGTCAAGTAAAATGGCAGAGCCACAATACATGAAATGTTCTTTCCCAGTAGTAGCACTGGTGCACCTTATAGGAAATACAATGTACAAAGATTTAAAAAAAGGATAAAATAAAATACACTATAAACAATAAATACAGTACAGGTAAACAAATATAGTAAAGAGTATGGGTTATGGCGTTATGGGTATGAGTAAGGGGTGATGAAATGCTATATAAAAAAAGGGATGTTATGGCAGATGAGAAAATAGGATTAAGAAGCAGACCCAAACACATAAAGTTCAAGGAACAACAGTTTAATTACGGGCTGTAGAAACTGAGCAGAGTGTAACACAGATTGTGGAGATAGGTGATAGAATTCTCCAGGTAGTTAGTGAGTAGAGCAAGGCAGTTGGCAGTCTCTCCAGGTAGGTGAAAGTCTTCCCAGGCAGGTAGTGAGTGGAGTGACACCGTAGGCAATTCCTCCAGGCAGGCGGTGATCATGAGTAAGGGAAGAACAAGATGAGTTTAGGAAAAAACAAACAATAGAACCAAATGTTCAATGACAAGTTACTATAGTTTAGCCATAGCGCAAATACCACAAGGGTTAACTGACGATCTGGCGAGGAGTGAGGAGAAGAACCAGGTTTAAATACTGGTGAGTCTTGATTTGGATAATGATGAACAGCTGTGCAGGTGGAGGTGGAAGGCCAGGGCCAGAGTGGGAAGCCACGTCCAGACAGGTACACAGACAACACAGAAAGACAGACAGGGATACTAACAGGAAACACTGGGCGAGAGAAGCACATAGACACAAGAGGTAGGGAGGAGAACTGCAGGCTCATGACAGTATTCCCCCCCCCCCCTCAATGGGAGCCTCCAGGCGACCCACCAGGCTTGTCCGGATGAGTGCGATGGAACTCACGGATGAGCCGAGGATCCATAATGAAAGAACGTGGGAGCCATGACCGCTCCTCAGGACCATACCCCTCCCAGTCCACCAAATACTGCAGTCCCCTCCCCCGACGGTGGACGTCCAGGAGTCGGTTGACTGAGTAAACCGGGTGGTCATCAATGATCCGGGCGGGCGAGGATCTGGAGGGCACAAAGGGACTGGAGGATACTGACTTTATTTGTGAGACATGGAAGACAGGATGGATCCTCATAGTTCTGGGCAACTTTTCAATCTTGTATGGACCAATGAAACAAGGTGACAGTTTTCTGGATTCTGTTCTTAAGGGAATGTTTTTAGCGGAAAGCCAAACCTTCTGACCCTGAAGGTACTGGGGAGTCCTAGTCCGGTGCTGATCTGCCAAGCGTTGGTTGTTTTTGGTGGTGCGGAGAAGGGCACTGCGAGCATCCTACCAGATCTTCTGGCAACGACGGAGGTGCACCTGGACTGAACAGCAATCTCCTCTTCCTGAGAAGGAAACAACGGAGGATGATAACCTAGGGATACTTCAAAGGGTGATCTACCAGTGGCGGCGCTGGTCAAGGAGTTGTGTGCGCATTCCACCCAGGTAAGATGCGAACTCGAGGAGGAGGGATTCTTGGCGACCACACACCTCAGGGAGGCCTCCAGGTCCTGGTTTGCTCTCTCCGTTTGGCCATTGGTCTGTGGGTGAAACCCAGATAATAAGCTCACCGTTGCCCCCAGTGCCTGACAAAAAGCCTTCCAAAAATCTGAGCCCCTGTCAGACACAATATCCGTGGGGATTCCATACAGGCGAAAGACATGATTTAAAAGGAGGTCAGCAGTCTCTCTGGCTGTGGGGATTTGGTTAGGGCCACGAAGTGAACCGCCTTAGAGAAGCGGTCCACAATGGTGAGTATAGCAATGTTACCTTGGGATGGTGGCAGTCCCGTAACGAAATCCACTGCGATATGTGACCAGGGCCTACTGGGAACAGGAAGGGGTTGCAGTAGACCAGCCGGAGGGTGATGAGACGCTTTACTCCGTGCACAAATGGAGTAGGCTGCCACAAACGCCCAGGTGTCAGCCTCCATGGTGGACCACCAGAAATGTTGTCTCAGGAGAGACAATGTGCGGCTCACCCCCGGGTGGCAGGCAAAACGGGAAGGCATGAGTCCATTGAAGTACCTGGGAGCAAACTGAATCAGGGACAAACAACCGGTTAGACGGTTTGTTACCTGGGTCGGGTTGTAGACGTTGTGCTTCTCTTATTGTCGATTCAATCTCCCAGGTGACAGCCGCAACCACACAATGGATGGGAAGGATGGTGTCTGGATCAACGGGTGACTCATCTGTGATGAACTGGCGTGAGAGCGCGTCAGGCTTTACATTGCTGGACCCAGGGCAGTAAGTCAGGGACATCCGGAACCGGCTGAAGAACAGTGACCAGCGGGCTTGCTGGGAGTTAAGTCTTTTGGCTGACTGAATGTACACTAAATTCTTGTGGTCAGTCCAAACTAAAAATGGCTGCTCCGCTCCCTCCAGCCAATGTCTCCACTCCTCTACGGCCAACTTAACGGCCAAGATCTCCTTGTTACCCACATCATAAATGTGTTCTGCTAGTGTAAGACGCCGAGAGAAGAAGGCGCAAGGATGGAGCTTCTGATCCTTGCCTGACTTCTGGGACAAAACGGCTCCTACTCCAGTGTCCGAGGCATCCACCTCGACTATAAACTGAAGTGATGAGTCGGGCTGTACCAGAATGGGAGCGGACCTGAACAGTCCTTTCAGTTCCAAGAATGTCTGCTCTGCCTCAGTGGTCCACACAAAGGGGATGGAGGAAGAGGTGAGACCAGTAAGGGGAGCTACTACTCTGCTGTAGTTTCAGATAAATCTATGATAAAAATTTGTAAACCCCAGAAAGCGCTGTAGCTCTTTACGTGTGGTTGGTTTTGGCCACTCTGCAACTGCTCGAATCTTTTCAGGATCCGAGAAAATCTAAATGTTATCAATGTAAACAAAAACAAACTGATTAAGGAAATCCCGGAGTACGTAGTTAACGAGTGCCTGAAAAACTACTGGAGCATTGGTGAGACCAAAAGGCATTACCAGGTACTCGAAATGGCCGAGTGGAGTATTAAACGCCGTCTCCTATTCGTCCCCCTCTCTGATTCTGACCAGGTGATAGGCGTTCCTGAGGTCTAGTTTGGATAAGATAGTGGCACCATACAGGGGTTCGAAGGCCGAATTGATGAGGGGTAATGGACATTTTTTTTTTACAGTGATGTTGTTAAACCCACGGTAGTCAATACAAGGCCACAAGGAACCATCCTTCTTGTCCACAAAAAAACCCCCGCACCCACAGGTGAGGAAGAGGGACGGATTATGCCAGCTGCTAATGAGTCATGGATGTACTTCTCCATGGATTCTCTTTCAGGGCGAGACAGGTTGTAAAGCCTACTGGTAGGAAGGGGAGCTCCAGGGAGAAGATCTATGGCACAGTCGTGAGGCCGGTGCGGGGGTACGGTGAGGGCTAGATCCTTACTAAACACACTAGCTAAGTCATGATACGCCTCTGAAACGGTAGACAGGTCAGTGACAGAGGGGTCTGAGGAGGGGACGGCGCTCTCAACAGGAGGTACAGCGGACCACAGGCAGGAGGAGTGGCAGTATGGGCTCCAACTCATCACCCTCCCAGTGCTCCAATCTATATGGGGATTATGGAGCTTTAACCACGTGTGCCCCAAGACCAGTGGATCAAGAAGGGAGGAGATGATGTGGAATTGGATCTCCTCTCTGCGATTTCCTGAAACCACTAGGGTCAAAGGTCTGGTGTGGTAAGTAACCTGAGTTAATTATCTACCATCCAGGGCATTAGCAGTAAGGGGGGTCTCTAGGGGCTCAACTGGAATTCCAGTCATCTGCACCAGAATCAATAAGTGCTAATAAGGGTACCTCAGACAAGTTCACACAGAGGGTAACTTGGATTTGCCTTCTACCCTGGGTTGGGGGTGAGGAAGGAGTGTGACTCACCAACACCCCCACAGCTATTAGTGAGCCTCATCTCTTGGCCGCACTGGGCAGGAATCCCGGAAGTGGCCACAGTACAGGCACTCCCCAGCTCTGATTCTGCGGTAGCGCTCCGTGGGAGATAAGCGGCCTCGACCTAATTGCATAGGCTCCTCATCAGAGGGTGCTGTTGCATCAGACCTCAGATTACCAGGGTTCCGCCCATTCTCCACTCTCGCTGGAGATGCCACGACGGGGCGAGAGCGGCTGAGGGGAAGGGAGCGGTTAGCCTTCTCTCTGCATCGCTCCCGCGATGGCGGTTATCTAGCCTAATAGCAAGTAAAACCAGAGTCAAAATCAGAAGTTTCATCGCGTTCAGCTAGTTCGTCCTTTAGCTGTTTGCTCAAGGCATTTTGGAATACCCCACGTAGAGCTTCATTATTCCACCCAGAATCTGCTGCCAGCGTGCGGAATTCCACCGAGAAATCTCTCTTCTAGCCCCCTGACCTGGCTGCAATAAACGTCTAGCAGCATTCCCCCTGTAATCCGGATGGTCAAACACTTGCTTCAACATATAAACAAATTCCTCATAGGTGCAGTTAAAAACAGAATTACTGGCATGCGCAGCTTCATCCCAGGCCAAGGCTCTCCCCCGTAACAATTCCATGATGTAACGTACCTTCGACGGATCAGATGGGAAGGTTTGCGGTCGCTGTGTGAACACTGTGGAACACTGGAGAAGAAAACCCTGGCATTTAGAGAGTGGAGTCACACTACCATGGCTCCAATGTCAGAGACATGTGGAGAGGACTGAAGGACCGTGGAGTCTTCTCTTGTAAACTCTCTCGGGAGGTAGAAAGGCCGGCATTTAATCATGAGGTGCTCCAGATCGGGAGAAAATCCACAGGACAAAATCTTCACATCCAAGCACCAAGAGTTACCATGAATAAAATACCACCACCTCTACATCCTTAGTGCGATCCTGCCGGCGATGGTGAGAGGATACTAGGGAGAGGAGTGTTTGTTTCCTCAGCCGGACCTTCGGCGCCGGCAGCAGGTAAGCAAAACAATGGAAAGTACTGTGAGCTCTGTAAACACGACGAAAGATATCCGACAGCCATACCCAACTACGCCATCTTGTGAATAAAGGATAATACATATCTAAAATATGTTCAATAAGCTTGATGAGCTACTTTATTCAGTGCAGGTACCCCTGCCATGGAGGTCACCATGTTTATGGTTAGCGGATGTTTTTGGTGGCTTTGTCGACCTAACGTTTTGAACTCCATCTCAATGTTATGCCACGTCACCTGTACTGTTGGGGTCATTTCCTGAATAAATGTACTTGTAGTTACAATGTAATATTATGTTATGTGTTGTCATATATTAATTGACATATATTAATTAATCCTTATTGGTCAATCTGTGTCTGTAAGGGCTCAGGGCTGTCCCTCTGTAAAATCTCTGTAAAATAAAAGTGCAAGCCAAGCCACAGCATGGCTTGCTTCCTACTTGGTATGGTGGCCATCGCTCTTACTGCATCCAAATGCTGTTCTGCCAAAAAAGTGCCTCTAAAAAAAATATGAAGCTTTCTTGAATGCCACATACGTTCAAAAACTATTCTTTATAATCATTACAATTACAATTAGGAAATATATATTTTGTGTGAGGACACGCACTAGGACATTAGTAGGACACTAGCACATGCTCTAAGATGGCCCTGCGAGACAGAGGAAAATAATTGTAAAAATACTAATGAGCATGCTCTGGGCTGGATGTGGAAAATATTTTGGACCAAGAGGTAGTGTGAACCAATGGTTTAGGCAGTAGTAATTAGCACAATGTCAAAAAATCTGCCATTTACAGCAATAGTAATCTACAACATTAACAATGTCTACACTGTATTTCTGATCAAGTTGATGTTATTTTAATGGGCAAAAATAAATGTTTTGCTTTTCTTTCAAAAACAATGAATTTCTAAGTGACCCCAAACTTTTTAACAGTAGTGTATATAATGAGACAATATTGAAAGACAGTGAATGTCTTTGTTTGGTATCATGTTTGACCCTTTAATTTCTCTTTGAGTAGTCATGTAGTATTTTAAATATTGTTGTCATAGCAACCTGTAACCACTGCCTTTCTTGGGAGGGGAGGTCAGGATGTTGCGCCCAGGAGAAGTGCAGGGTTTCTTGGCGACTGCCAAGGCACTCACTGCCTCTATTGGTCCTGATAACGTTCCGTAGTAACTGCCTGAACCAGAACTGAGAGAGAGAGAATAAGACAGTTTATTTTTTTTATATGGTAAAAGTCCTATGGAGATTTTTTAGCTTCTCCATCACTCTGGACAACTTTTTTCACTTTCATAGTCTCAAAATCATTTTTGTAAATGAAGTCTGTGGTATAATTCCTTTTAACATTAGAGGGCTCTTATTGTGGGCTATCCTTCAGCTAGCACACCTAAATCTTCTTACTATTTGTGGGCAAGCTTTGAGCTAGCACACTCCAAATGTTGTTATTGTGGGCTGAGTTTCAGATAGCCATCATCACCTCATTTCCTTCTACAGCTTTCAACTTTTTAACTTCGTCTATACTGCAAAATATTCAGCTACTTCTAGAATCAATTCTGGGATCGAGTTTTAGAATAGTATCCTGATTCTTTCAGTACCGGTATTTGGTATTTTTTTGTTGTTGTAATATAGCAAATTGAGGATTCCCTATTAAAACTCTCTTCAGCTTTTTGATAGTATTAGGACTTGCAAGTATTAAAGTATTTGTACAATATTTTCCCCATAATGAATGGGGAATGTTCAGATCTTAGGCATATTCTAAAATACACCCATCACATCATTTTAAGGACAGAAATAAAATGTGTAAATGTGTGTTTAATATTTCAAAAAATACTGCTTTATGTCTGTGTTTGTGTAGTGTGTGTGGTTCGCCTCACGGTTTCTTGGTTCCATTGCATGGTAAGAAGGCCTTGCCAAGGTTTTTCTTGGTCTGCAGAAGGCGCTCCTGTCTGGCCCGTTTCACCGGCTCGCTAAGCGCCTCTCGCTCAAAGAGCCTCCGGAACGTGGTGTCAAAAAAACTGCTCTGTAGAGCGCAGGTTTGTTTCGCCACGGCCACCTGCATCTGGCGGTTACGATAGGCTGACTCATTAAATAGACCTGGATTAGAAGGAATTAAAAATTAAAAAATTAAAAAATTAATTTAACAATGCTAACAATATACACATTTATTCTTAAAGAATTGTTAAAGACAACATAACCAAAAAGGTATAAATACTGTATGTGCTTGCATATGGTGAGTCCTTAAATGTGAGCTGTTTTTTATTACTAAATATCTATGATTGATTTATCTGCATTTATTTTTAAAACCACACACATGCATTAAATGCTTATGGGGGCCATGTTCTTGGACCTATAGTTGCTTGGACTAAAAAAATATTGTTGTAATGCTGTAATGTTAGTAAAAGCAAGGTGTCAACCCTTGCTTTTATTAACCAACTCACTAGATATGGTGCAAATGATGAAATCTTCAGCTTATGTGGGTTTGAAAGGGCAAATAACTCAACAAACACAGGCAGTGAAAAGTATATCTAACTTACGAGAGGTGGCTGGGGTATACTTTTCTCCTATGGAGATGTAACTCATCTCTTTAAAGATACCTAAACGCTCCATGTCAGTCTTTCCTTCCCCTGCTTGCATCTTAAACATAAACAAACAAACAAAGAAAGGTACAGCAATATGAATGTGGATTGATTGATTGAATATACTACTGTAGGCTACAGTAGTATATTTGTGAACAGTGGAAAAACCTAATAATATTGGCAGTTGAGTGAAAATCAAATCTATTCGCTGATAACAAAAAATCATCAGGGAAATCTAGGGGTAAAAAAGAAAACACCTTCAGGGACAGTGGACTGAGAAATTAAATGTGCCTTGAAAAACATAAGGGGTTTAGATCAATATTGGCCATCTATTATATTGTGAAGACACAATTATGATTATAGTTCAGAACATGAATGTACAATATAATGGCACTGTTACACTTTTTATCATGTTATGCATTTTCATGTAACAATATACTAGTATATAAAATAAATGTGGAATAGGTATGGGTTTGAAGATATTAAAGGGAAAAAACAGTTGCTTGCTTTTTTTCAGCGATGCAGAGGTCTCCAGTTCAAGCCTAAACTGGAACATTTCTTATTTATTTTTGAGAATGTATTTTGTGGATACAGTTCATTACCTTATTTGAACTGTTTATAGAATTGGTTGACTTCAGTTGACTTTAGCACAAATAATAGTATTGAAAGAAACAAAGGTTGTGCAATGACATGCTATGATAAATAGCCCAGTTAAATAGCCCATGACAAAAGCCCAGTTAGATAAATAGTTCATAGAAAATAAAAAAGCTTTAAAACTGATGCTTGGTCTGGGATAAATGTCAATTAAATATTTAGCCATATGGGGCAGAGCAATCAAAGTTTGTCCCACACTAATTAAAATAATTTGGGCGTCTAGCTCCATTGCAGTTTTGGGATTTCATGGCGAGTGGAGGAAAAACACAAACTCTGCTCAGGAATTATGGATGTTTAAAAATTAAAATTAGTAATTAGACTAGACCTTACACAGTAGGCTACAGTATCCTACTTGTCATTCTGTGTCTACATTAGCTTGGAATTACACCCGCTCGAACTATGGAATGTGCCTTTCTGACACTACCAATTTTCAAGTTTATACAAGAAACATTTAAACACAGACCTTCTAGTCGCAATGGTCTTCTGGATGTATCTTATTTCCTTCGATCTATAATAGGCCTATATAGCCTATTTAGGTCTAGAATATTATTTAGACTGTGCTTCTTATGTAACGGTTGTCACTGTATACTCGATATGTGTCTTTTATGTGGTTAGTAGACCTACCTTGGAGCATTGCAGCGCCACCTACAGGATGGAAGGACAAAGTGGATTCAATCGTGGTGTAGCCTATACTTGACAATTAAAACAGATGGTTAATATTAGGCTATCAATATGTTGTAATAATGTTAAATATTTCAAGATATCAGTCTCCAATAATACCGATTCATAATATAATATTAGCGTTTGAACAATACTAACTTGATCTTGAACTTTACCGTAAACGACGTAACAGTTAGGCCTGCCATACATGTGCTAAAATATAAAGCATTCAACTAAAACGCAGGTTTTATGAGAGACACTGGGCGCTGCAAGCTGAAGGGATAACGGTGAGCTTTCCAAAGACTTTGTAGACAAACACAATGATTAATTCATTAATAAAGAGAAAACCAGCTCACCATTTAATATAAGGTACAATGGTGGGTGCTCTCGGCTCAACAACTTCATGATTGGTCCAGCCGACTATAGGCCTACTGTGCTTGACAACAGTGCCAGTCACGTGAGTTTGTATTTTGAGTGGTGGCAAGTGAAGATTCGCATGTATGTAAAATCCATATGCTTGTAAAACGTATTAAAGATTTGTATTTCTCTTGCACAACATGACACAAGCTTTAGAAATTTAATTACATATGTGCGTATCTTCCACGAACCTCAATGTACCGGTAACGTTAGCTACAACAACGACATTCCAAATAAAAATGTACGGACTTTTGGCACGATTGTAATCCCAGATATTTTCAAATAATTTCAATACGATTTCGTAGATAGACAAACACTTAGTAAAGTATCCCTGCTGTTCGGCTATCTTCGATGGACACGTGAACGTATCCCCGACCACGAACGGAAACGATAAGAGAAAGAGACTGGAGGAGAGAAGATGGCGGATTGAGTGGGTTGTGCTTGGTAAAGACGGCTGCCACCCTTGAAGTTCGTCGAAAAGGCTGATAGGGGACTTGCGATTCCATATAAATATCTAAAAACTAAAGTTTGGTCGATAGAGGATTATTATTGTCCGTCGCCACGGTGGACGTCCGGGTATTTTTTCCGCGACGTGTTCTTGAAATAACGCTAGCTTCATGCTAGCTCGGGTCGGCTAGCTGCTACTTATAGGCGCTCCACGATTGACAGGGGCCTCGTTTTAGTAGATCTTTAGTCTATTATTTTTGTATTGCGCGAAGTCCCATTTTGCCTCACCCCTTTTTGTTATTTTATTAAGATTTCCTGTAGTGCCCCGTAAAGTGGACAGGGGTAGTTCTTTTTTTGCCTTCGTGTTTGTTAACTACAATACATTGTTATAAGAAGCTAAACGCTAGCATAGTCTCAATTAGGCAAACCAACCTCGCGGATCTGTATGTTCTAGTAACATTTTCGGGTCGATCGTCCCGAAGATAATTTTCTTGCCGAAAATCAAGAAGGAGTTGGGATTTTGTTGGGGATTATGGCGAGCAGCAGTGGCTCAAAGGCCGAGTTCATAGTCGGTGGAAAATACAAGCTTGTCAGGAAAATTGGATCGGGATCTTTCGGTGACATCTACTTGGCCATTAACATCACAAATGGGGAGGTATTGAAAATCGCAATGTGATACTTTACCCCTAACGTTAGCTGTATAGTGGTGGATGTTTTGGATAAATGTTTTTTGGGCAGACTGCTAACTTGCTTGGCTGACGAGCTCTTATTTGCTTTATATCTAAAATTCCTCCTCAAGACAACTTGTCACGTTTTCAGCATTTACCGTTACCGTACATACTACGGTTATTTTCAGTAGATATGGTGACTAACGTTACCGTAGCTGGATGTCAGCTGTCCATTATACTAACTGATCATACGTATCTTATTTTTCAGGAGGTAGCAGTAAAATTGGAATCACAGAAAGCCAGACACCCACAGCTACTATACGAAAGCAAGCTGTATAAAATTTTACAGGGAGGCGTCGGGATCCCACATATAAGGTAAAGTGAGAATCGTTGTACTTTGATTGTGCTAAAGATCGCGGGCGATGTCAAACGATGTAAACTATTTTAGTTTATTTTATCCACCACAGCACAATCGTTTGTGTTATCTGTAGGAACAGATTTGCTGGCATTAACCCTGTTAAGCTCTCACCGGCCTGACCCAGTATATTTCAATCAACATGCACAGAAGCACAACTAGGCTTTTTGTTATCCAAACGTAACGTTTTCACGCAACGCATTTACAGACCGCAATAGCATTGCAGCAAGGAACAGATCATTTGAAGCTACTGAGAGTTGCTGGAAATGGCCGCTCCTCTTTTGTTGTATTTGCTCCCAACATGTCTTCCTCAACCTATTATAAAATGGCGGCGGGCACAGGAACGATAACAAATCTGATGCTCCAGTGGTAGCGTTTTTCCCCGTATGACCCCATCGTTGACTCAACAGCTAGTGTGCCACAGCATTTGAACGCAAGCTCGTGTGTATTTTGCATTTGCTGTAGTTATTGTGCAGAGTAGAATCTAGCCCCCATCTAACCCCATTTGACATGATGGAAGTGCTTATACAGAAGAAACGGCCATAAATCAAAGGTTATTAGCATAAAACATTTTGCTCAAGATGTGCTATTATTTTAGGGATCAGAACGTGCTGTACAGTAATAAGCATGGTACAAGAAATCAATCTGATAACATTGAAGTCAGTTGTAGAACTTTCAGGCAATGTATATGTAGGAAATATTACAACAATAGATGTTTCATACAGTAACCAGAGGCCTTAACCCTCCTCAGTCTTGGGTCATTTTTGCCTTTTTTGAATACTTTTGAGTTTACCTTTTTATATACCTCCATTTAAAATGTTTGCCATGCCAATGTGTGGTTTATTATTATTATTTTTTTCTTTCTCTCCAGCACATCACCACATGACCCGACAATTATTTTTTCACTTTGACATACTGTATCAACATATTGGACCCCAAAAAACATAAAATCAGATTTAGAAAATTGTGTATATATATTTTTTACTATAAAAAAAACATGCTTAACAAAGCATTCCACGGGTGGGAATGTAAACACCGGTTGCAAATGTGAACATACAATGGTAAAATTGAGCTATATACAACTATTTACAACATAAAACGTAGGTGTTTTCTTTATTTTTAGCTATGCCACTGTCAAAACAGTTTGTACGCAGAGAGAGAGCTAAATTACAGACCTTGCATTCCCAGAGTGAGAGGTTCCCAAATAGTGCAAATATAACTAACCCTAACTTCCAGGAAGTTCTTGTGTGTCATGTGCTATACTTGTTGTGTGTTGCTGATCTCACAGTGCAGGATGTAAACATTGGTTGTTGCAATGTCCACAAAGTGCAGGAACAGGGTACGATACCAGGGAGCAGTATTGCGGTCGGTGTAGTAATACTGGATGAGTTGGTCTGTTAGGTCAACCCCACCCATGTTCTTATTAATGAGTGGAGTGGGGCAGGGAATGTCTTACTTTCCAGTGTCTATCTCCACCCTTGACTTTCCTCTTCACCACCTCACCAGAAATCGCTGGATGGATTGTGTCGCACACTTAACACCTCCCGCAGGTCCATCCACTTCACAAAGACCAGGGCATCCTCTCTCATCCTCATGGTGCCTCTTTTTGCTTTTTTGGTCAGGGCATTGGCTCTCCCAGTGGGACACCCTTTCCTGTTGTCCCTGTAGGTACCGCAGGCTCCTAACTTAATGCTGGCCAAGTTAATGAACAGTTTTGGACTGGTGTAGAAATTATCTACGTAAATATGGTATCCAGTCCCAAGATATGAAGGCTGAATGAGGTCCATGACTGCATCATATGACACTCAATGCACAGTGGGTGTGTGAGATTTTCCATTTGTACACGTTGAAATTTATGTAGCCATCTCCCGCTTCTCCTCTCCATTCTCCAACCTCCCTAGAATATTCAGCCTGTAGAGCGGAGTCGGCAGATTCAGAAATGTTTTTCCAGTTCTTTATGACAAAAAATGAAGGATGTTAAGATAAATACAGCCCCATCCCATTTGCATTAGTTTACGCACATGTAAATATTTTTACATCAAATTTATATGATCCTATATCTGTTTTTACTTTGTCTATCAATGTCAAACAAAAACTAGCATAGTGTTTCAAGCCAGCACTTTCGACAGAAATTGACGGCAATGCTCAATGTGACGGGGCAGGATAGTCTAGGTGTTGGACTCCCAGCCAGAAGGTCTTGGGTTTGAGCCCCAGAGTTGGTCTATCTGTAAGCATCGTTGAGCAAGCACTAATAACTACCACGTTGTCATTGTTTTCATCAAGTTTATGTTATTACAGATGTTGCAGTTTTATATTTCTGAAAAATTGCGATTCATTTGGTTTTGCGTTCATGCATTCAGTAAACCTCACAAGAGATTAATACCTCAGAAACCTGATCACCGAAAGGAGGCAAGGTAGAGCTTTAGTCAACTTTTCCAGTCGCCAGTTGATTTTCAATGACTGTCACCCATTGTTGTCCGGCGCCTTTTGAAATGAATGATGGTCTGTCGCTTTGTAGCTAGCTTTCACGTGGTGTGTTGTCATTTGTTGAGGGAGAACGTAGGAGCGCTTGTTATGATGTTGCTGATGTCCCTAATGAAATTGCGGCAGAATCGTTCTCATTTAAAAATGAGATCGCATAGAGGTATGAATAGCGATCACGATTTTAATACAATTAATCATGCAGCCCTAGGGTCAATCAATACTTAATTTCAGCAGTGTTTTTGGTGTTAAGTTACTTTATTGTTGAAGCCATATTACTGTGTTCAATTCCTGTAGCAAATTATACTTAAACTTATTATCCTAGACAATTATCGGTTATTTGTTATCTGAATATGGTGCAGGTGTATATTAGCTATTGGTTCCTGTTTTATTGGTGTGTAGTGGGTTTTTTCCTCTCTTTAAAAAAAAAAAAATCACATTCTAACTGTTTAAATTAAAGGTATACTAGTTAAAATGTTAGAGCGATGTTGTGGCCCTGTGATATTTAAGCCAAACCTACCAACATACGTAATCTTCTGACAGTAACTGCTCTTCAGTGATTCCTCTGCATTGATTTTAGGTGTGGCACTACGCCACGGCACAATCATTGCCTCCACACCAAAAAAAACTTTCTTATTTCCTATTTCTACCAAACATAGTTTCAATTAAGTTCTGTAAAGCACATTTGCTATTCTTGGTAAATGGATAAACTGTCATTGTTCGAGACAGATCTGATGATTATTTAGCTCTGTAACCGGCAGCCTGCAACTCAAGAGAAACGGCACACGAGTGACCAGTGTGCTGCGAGCAATACAGAAGCTCTGCGGTGCAAAAAACAATTAACTTCAATTACCTCAGCGTGCACCTTAAGGCTGTTGCATGTTTCCGCGTACACGGTCCGCGTTTCTCTCCTGGTTTTTAAGTTGGCGTGGACAAGTTTCTCGGCACATGCGCACTATGACCTCACTTCTTTAAAATGATGCTCTCTTTCCATCTGGTCAGCACTTTTAAAATGTTCTGTCACTCCCACTCCCCCCACTCTGTCTATTCCTACATACTGGATCGGCATATTACTACATGGTCAGTTTTCGTACATGTGCAGTATGAGACGCGTTCAGCGTACAGTATGTGCGTCAAGTGCAGACAGAGTGCGCAGAAGCATGCCACGCCCTAGCCTACAATTCTAGAAAGTTTGCCATCACTGGCTAGCTTGTCTGGAACCGTATCAAGCAAGAGCTTAATTTGTCAATTTCTCAAATTAGTTTATTGAAATATTTACAGCCGCAGCAAAAGAAAAACGAACAGATAAGACTTGTCATTGTAGGCATACAACAAAATGTTTGGTACTTAGACCAGCAGTGGTTTTAAAAAAACAAACAAGATATAAGCAAGTTTTAAAAAAAACTGCACAACATAACAAATTTTGGGTAAAGGATAATAATTCAGTCCTCGAAAGCTATGGGAGGGTGTGGGGTGATGTGATGTGGAGCTCTGGGGGAAAAAAGCTGTCTGTCTGTTCTTGCTTTGATGGCTTTATATCTCTTCCCCGATGGCAAGGGGACAGACGGTGACCTAGCATACACTGTCTAGGTTTGGGAGTACAGTTCCCACAATCTTATGTGCCGTTTTTACCACCCGGACCAAGTCCTTCCGGTTTTCGGCAGTGTAACTGGCATACCATACAGTGGCAAGCAGGGGCGGATCTACAGGGGGGCAAGAGGGGGCAAGTGCCCCCCCACTCTAGA
>JAODLI010034690.1:0-18961 GCA_027575585.1 Percopsis omiscomaycus | reverse complement strand
CCCCCTCCAGCCACAAGCAAGTGGGCTTGATGGTAAAGCAGGCTTCCACACAAACAGTCATCAGACAGGAGCGAATGGATATCTGATCAAAGGACATCATCGTCTCTCTGGAGTTCACACCCCCGTGCTGCTGTGTCTGTGTGTGTGTGTGCGTGTGTGCGTGTGTGTGTGCAGACACATGTGTGGTTAGCACCAGGATATAATAATGACACCACACAGGAAGTGGGGAAAGGAAGTTAGGGAGGGAGCCATGAAATCAAACGTGTCATGGGAACGAGGGGGGTTCACAACGGACGTGCACACACACACACACGCACACGCACACACACACACACACACACACACTAGATTCAGATGGTCAAAGGGCACAGTACAAAGTAGCAAAGGGATACATTAGCCCCTCTAATGGCCTTTGGGAAACCTCAATGATTTGCATTGGGGAAATGATACCTTGCATACCAAACAAAACCAAAACAACCCAAGAAGTTGTCTGGCACACACCAGTTCTGGCAATTATCATCCTTAGTACAATGGTAGAGGTTTAAAGTGACTGGATATCACTATAAATACAAAGGTAATGATTCATTAGTTGAGCCACAGCCTCAAAATAGTGCAGATGTTGTACTTGTCTAGTATGCAAAATATTTGTTCCATGAAATCATGCTGCCAGTGTGAATATGGAGGGATTTTTCAATGCATACAGTATCTAGCAATAGTAGCTGACCAGTCATCCCTTGCGAGACACCGTTGATTGCTTTACACGTCCTTATCTAACAACAATGGGCCTAGCTAATCATTTTATTGCGTGTACATCCCCTGTCCTTGGTCTATTGTTGTGTCCGGGGAAACGTTAGATTAGGCGTTTTCTGTCTGGCTCATCTCAAACCATTTAGGTAAACAAGAGGCTTACTTGCACAATTGATGCAAAGATCATTAGGCTATTATACATACTGAAACATTTACCAGGTCCGCTTTGTGTGTTTCAGGCATTCTGGAGATCACATCAGTGGACGTGGGGGTGGTGGCTATCAAAGGGCTGAGCAGCAACTACTACCTGGCTATCAGCAGGAAGGGAGAGCTGTATGGAGCGGTTAGTATCCGGGTCAGAGGTCAATCTGGATGCTCCAGAGAGAGAGAGATAGTGATTCTCCAGTCTTTATAAAGGAGGGGGGGGGGGGCTTATCTAGATTCCTCGCTCAACTCTAGATAATAACCAGGCCATGGCACACATGCAAAACTGTGTGCACACTATCAAAGGCCGTTTAAACGTTATAATGGCAGTATTATATTTGAGTGTAGATTGCTTTGGCTAAATTACAATTGTAATTGTAATGGCAATGTACAGTATATTTTACACTATTACATCAGCCTGAATCCTTCTTTTGTTTTAATTAAACTTCAGGTGTATAGATCAGAGGCCAATACTGACATGTGACTTCTTCTTCTTCCAGAGAGAATTCGGCGTTGACTGTACCCTGAAAGAACGGATAGAGGAGAACGGCTACAACACATACGCATCCGCCGAGTGGCGGAACAAGAAGCGGCAGATGTTTGTGGGTCTAAATGTCCACGGGAGGCCTCTGAGAGGGAAAAAGACCCGTAGGAAGAGCACGGCCACCCACTTCCTACCAATAATGGTGTGAAGGGGGGAACTCGTCCGGATCCTGCAGGAGAGAGAGACAAAGTAAACAGCACTGGATTGAGACATTTGAAAAAGCTACATGAACAAAGACGTTTCATCTGAGTCATCTCTCTTTTGGAAATATGGCACTATAACTACTCAGAAAAGAAGTGGTCTCTACTGCTGATGTGTTTGAGATCGTGTTGTTGTTTGGAAGATAAGGCAATATTGATCCCTTTTCTGTGCCAAATGGTTTGCATCTGGACCGGAAGATGTGTTTAATATGGACAAAATACAAGATACAATCCAAGTTGATGAATAGGGGCAGTCTTTGAGGGCAGCCTGTCTCAAATGTATTTATAGTTCAGATTGTGACTTGAGATGGCAGATTCTGTATTTTGTAACAAGACGAAAGTTAGAAAATGGATGACATGCAGAAAAAGTCTTGCTCTGTTTATCATGAAAAAATTAAACGTTACTGAACCCTACACATTTACAGCGAATGTTGGATACTTAACCACTGTGTTTTGACTTTATTAAAATTATTTATTTATTTTGTGAAATATTTAACTGGAGGGGGACACATACGAGACAAGCATCCCTTTGCATTCTTTACTTTTTATAGGAACTCTATTATGTGAAAATAAAATTACAATTTTCCTCCCATGTATTATGGCACGTTTACTTTCTGCACACACCCAATACTGCACACAGAAATCGGTGGAGCTTAGGATCTCTCACACCAGAATGGCCCAACGGCCATTCAGTTCACTGTAACACTACTGTTATCAAACTCTTTGAGTTAGGGAGGGAAAAAAAGGGCAGCCATTAATGCCTGGCCAAATATTCCATGTGGCAACCATTGCACTAATGATTAGAGTTCCCAAACAAACTGGAAACATACAGACCAACCACGTCAAAATGGGAGGGCGGTAATGTCTCTGCTATATGATGCTGACATCATTTCCTTCGATCAGCCTGGAAGTGCACAGCGGCAACATTCCTGAGTGGCAGGAGACCAGCTGCTGAACCCTCACCTGTTGAAACATTAACATAAAATATGTCTAAATTACCTTTGGCTTCCTGGCTTAAAGGTGCTGTAGGTAAGATTTAAGAGCTATACATTTAGTGTAATTTCTTAGAAATGTCATAGAGATCCGTCAGTTGTCAGTGAGTGAAATGCTTTGTGAGAATTTCTGCTCTGGTTGATAGCCCCTGCCTCTGTGTAAGTCGATTTAGATTTTTTAAAGAATTCTGACCAATCAGGGCCTCTTTTCCCTGATTGGTCCGGCGGATCTACCTTGCCTGTCAATCACATGAATGTGCGCACACAACTCAATGGCGCGTCACAATGGGTGGGAGGGAGCAGAGGTGGAGGGGGTGTTTTTTTTTTTTTTTTCATTTTCAAAATCTTACTCTCTTTCGTTCTTTTTTAGTTATCCTACCTACAGCAGCTTTAATACTGTCTTGGTGTGTGTCAGGAAGTTCCCCTTGTGGTTGAAACCAGCGTTACAAAAACGTTCTTGTTTGAGTTTCAAACACAAGCGGTGCATCGGGGAGTACATTTTGGATTCTGGAGGGTGCCACAATGCAAGCGAGTCTTGCACCTTCAAAGGGATCACTAGGATACGTGTTGCACAGAGAGAGGAAGTAGGGATGCAAATGAGGGAGAGAGGGAGAGAGGTGGGGGGGGGGGGGGGCAGAAAGAAGGATTTGACCTCTGTCTGGCCACCCACTTCCTTCGGTAATCATCTACAAATGCACTAATCAATGACAGCTGGGCTGATGCAGATCAAAAGCCCAGAAGGGAGAACATTAGCACCACACCAGGCTTCCAGCACCATGGTCTCCCATATGCCTCTGAACCCAGGAGGCACTGAAAACCTGGACAAATTCTTCCACGTATATGCCCAAGACCGTGTTTCCCAGCCCTGCGGAGGAAAAGACTGAAGATTACTGTCCAACAGGATTCCAGAGATCAAAAAAGGCTTTGCTTTGAGCTACATAGTCAATATTGTCCTTTTAATGGCGGCTTAAGGAATCACCGCAACAAATGATTAATATATGGTCTGGCTGTATGGCTCATGGAAACACATGGGATTCTGTTTCATGACCAGGTTACTGCACCCGACCCAATCCAATCTATTGTCTTTTCTCTCACGTGTTGTTTTGCAATATAGTGGGAGTACAATATATCAGTTATGCAGGATATGGGGCAGGAGTCTGGGATGGACCTTTCAGCTTGGAGACTCCAAGATGAAAGACCGTGGGTTTGAGCCCTGCCATGAGCCTTCCTGTAAATATCCTTGAGCAAGATGCCTAACCCTTGCCTGCTCCTTCACACTTGGAATTGTACCCACTGTGAGCCGCTTTGAAAAAAATTGTAAAACCATCTACGCCAAATAATAATGTTTTTTATCATAACTTTTTTGTGTTCATCTTCTCCTCTCATATCACCTATTTCTATACAGTACAATTTGATGCACTGAACGAAATGTCATTTCTCACGGACGAAGGCGCAACATGAAATGACACGAAGACATGACTACATAAAGTGCACATGCTAGTGTTGTAGTTGGCTCTAAACAGTATAGTTAACAATAAAAGGAGTATATGACTATAAATAAAGAATTATTTCAAATTTGGCTAATATGCAAAACAGAATAAATTATAAAGTATAAATTGTTTTACTGTCTGCTTCTTTAATTCCCTAGAGCTAAATATTTGCCAATATTTGAATATTGTCATCAGATTGTCATCTGTCATTCTGAACATTCCCAAAACTTGTGAATGTTTGAACTTCCTCCAAGTCACTGGTTTTAGGGAAAAGAGCAATAACAGAAAATAGAGGAAGCAATCTTTTATCAAAGTGGGTCTCTTGCATTTCTGGAACGGGAATGCACTTTGACAAAATGTGATCCAGCTTTGGGAAACAAGTGGAAAATGACTGGAGGCAACAAACAACTAATGAATGCTTACATTGAAAGGGCTGGTGGTGCAACACACGTGTTTGTAGTGGGCATGCGGCTACTGAGTAAGCAGGGGTAAAGAGGCACTTTTTGTATAGGGTTCCATTTGATGGATTGAAACATCCATCTTTAATTGCGAAGTCTTGTTAGGTTTCTGGGGGTCCTCTGGCTCAATAGAAATGTATCCAAGTTAGTGCAAAGATGTTTCATTTTTTAATTGGTTTGCAATACCACCTCCATACGGTAGAGGGCAACGACCAAGGTTTACCATTATACATGTTTGTGGAGGAAGTCGCTCTTATTAGAGCAAAATATTTTGTGTATCGCTGGATCTCGAGAAAACATCAACATGAAAGAAAGATAGTGCGTCTGTGCTGTGCTAAAACACATCGGCTTTACAAATCTGACGTTGGAGTTCAAAGCAAATGCTAGTCTGAGACGTGCCTTGCACGCTGGGGAAAAATATCAGCCATGACCGAGAATTTCGACCGAGCTCCCGGTGCAGGGAGAGCCCGTATACCGACAATATCCCCTGCCCTTCCCGGTGGTGAAGATGGGGACATAAAGCCTTCATTTTTCAACCAGAGGGAACCTCTGAGACAGCCAAGAACATCGCCTCCTTTATCCGAGAACAACTTAAGCCAGTGTAACGACGTAGCTTGTGTGGGTTATGGAGGTAACGTTTGGGCGCAGTGTTAACGTTAGCTACCTTACTTTCACATTTGATTCCTCGACATGTCACTTCGTTTAGCTAACTGTTACCATTAGCACTAGCATTGTACTCTTTGATTTCTAGCCCTAGTCATTATTTGACGCATATTTTATAGACTATTCTCTGATCGATGCTTCTAATGCCATGTGCAATACGTGTAATGACATCTTGTTCTTTCAAGCGGTTGAACTTCAAAGCTAACTCCAATGCTAACTGCTAGCTAGCCGATACATTAGCTGCTATTAGCGTTTCGGCCTGCTGGATTGCGGCACACCTACGCAACATCGAAATAACACTGCCACTCGGTTTTCTATTTCTTATGATAGTTAATACTTGCTTTTGCTTGCGTCAAACATGTGGCTCTATGTGGTTTAACGTTAGACAACCAAAAGTAAGCGTCTTTAAAAAGGCGTCATTCAATTTGTGTTCCTTCCAGAATGTAGTTCACTATCGCTGTTCTACTTGCATGCTCTCGGATCTTCTGGCAGAATTTACAATCACAAATTTGTTGTTTGTTCTCTCCCATTTCAGACGCTAGAAGACCCCAACAAAGTGCTTACAGCCAAAGTATTTCTACAAACAAAGGGTATAATGTGGATACCTTGGTCAAGTCATCAAAACTTTCAGCCAATGCTGCTGAGTTTGTTCCCACTGGATTTGTGACTGAGGTATATGGGAGACAATTTAGGTTCTCTAACTGTTCTCACCTTAATACCAAAATGTAACATGCTATGGATGAATTTATCCAAACGATGTTATGAATGTCACATTTTGAGAGACCAGAATAATCATAGCCTGACTTTAGAACTCCCTGGTCCTTTAGAACATGTGATTGAGTGCTTGTAAATCCTCAACTCGGTTGCCTGGTCCCTATTTCTCATTGCCACCGGTTCGTTCACAGGACCCAGCCTTTTACGATGACAGTGAAAGCTATTGCATTGAGGGATCGCTGGCTGATATGGTTGCAGAGTTCCTTGGCCATCTTAGCTCCTCACCAGGATCCTTTGAGGCTGACGTGGATCACATAACTAACATGTTTAACACCATGGTTACTACCGAAGTGTCACTGCAGGAGCTTGTGGAGTTGATCTATACACAGGTGCCTCTTCCTTACACGTCCTCAGTTACTGTAGCTCATTATTTAAAAATGTTAATGCAATACATTTGTGCAACCAACCATAAAAACATATGCTAAGTTACACCGATATACATTTGTCAAAATGTAGGCTATAATGTCTTTACTCGATAGACAATAATTAGCTTCAATGTAGGTTGCTTATGGCAATTGTTCGATAAAGTTTTATTTGATTTCAGTCGACCGCCATACCAAATTTCTCATACACGGGCACCAGGCTTTGCAACCACCTGTCTCACCATCTTGCTATCAGCCCTTCGAGTGGCAACTTCCGCCAGCTCCTCCTAAAAAGGTGAATTTTGTATCATATTTCATCTCCTTCCATCCCTTCATGTGTTTCTTCCTGGCCTTTTTTTGTTCTCTATTTTCCATGACACTGTCGCTGTGTCACACATAAATCCCAATCCTTTTCATGTGTGTCTGCTGTAGGTGTCAGGCAGAGTTTGAGCAGAGGAAGGTTGCTGTAAAAGGAGACCCGGACATTCAGAAACGGTTCCACTCATATGTGCTTTTCCTGGGAGAACTCTACCTTAACCTGGAGGTAAGACGTGCCTGTGCCTTTTTTGCCACACGGAACTTCGTTTTTATTGCGTCAGTCAGTCATTTGGGTCCGTCAACTAAGATGCCTCTATGTTTGTACAGTTGAAGAGTCAGAAGGGGCCTCCAAACCGAGCTGATGTCCTCCTTAGTGCCCTGAGAGACCTGCTGGACTGTCTTTTCTCCCACCCTGTGGATGCAAACCTCATCTGTGCTGTTAAACTGCTTAAGGTTACAACCTGTGATTCCACTTCTGGTCCTAGTTCAGGTGTTGCTGCAGCTTAGCTATGGTGGGCTCATTTTTTGTTGTATTTGCAGTTGACGGGCTCTGTTCTGGAGGACGCCTGGAAACAGAGTGGGAAATCGCACATGCAAGAATTCATTAGCAAAATCGAAAACATTGTCCTGGATGCCTCTTGTAGCAGGTGAGTTTGTGTGGGGCAGGGGTAGAGAGTGAGTACCATTTACCCAGATACGGGAGGGGCCTGTGCTCTTAGTTTCAAACCAAAACGACAATGTTTTTGTAGTACAGGTTTGAATCGCAAGGGCGAACTCCTGACACAAATCCAGGCGTGTCCCTCTGTTTAATGAATAATCTTTTTTTAGGAAACGGTATAAATGCACATACAGTATTTTGCAGTTGTAGGGTCAATATATTTGAAGTCATGTAAAGGCCATAGACACGGACGAGCGCTCAGGCTCTTTAAAGTAGACTTCCCTCGCTCCTCTTGCTCAACGCATGCGCACTACCACTGTATTTTGATACCCTGCCCCGGCCTGCACGTGGGCCGTTGTCAATGCTCATCCTTGTTATTTTGAAGGGGAAAATCTTCTAGTTAGTGTGTGTGTGTGTGTTTGTAGCCTGTATATGAATTGTATATGAAGGCCAATTGTTCCTCAGGGATGTGAAGCAGATGCTGTTGAAGCTGGTGGAGCTGCGATCTAGTGACTGGGGCCGGGTCCACGCTGCGGCGTCTGCCACCTACGCCACGCCAGACAACGACCCCAACTACTTCATGGTGACTAAAGAGTGTTTACAGTGCTCCCTGCTCTGACCTTGCCATTGCCCTCGGCTGACAGCTTGCGCGTGCTTCTGTTTCCCTAGAATGAGCCTACCTTCTACACAGCGGACGGCGTTCCGTTCACAGCGGCGGATCCAGGTGAGCATTAACATTAAAAACTGTTCCACCTTCTGTTCCACCTACTGCTTGACTGCAGTTGAATTGAATCAGTTGGCTATATATGGCTTCACTGCAGAGCATTGATTTTTTTCGATTCTTTCCCTTTTTAAAGTAGGCAGAAATGAACATGCGCTGGTTAGGAATCTGGGGAAAATGTCTGAGGTTCCTAAAGTTGGCATTGGCTAAGTAGTTGCTACTGGATGTCGATGCAGTATAGAGATAATTTGCCTATTCACTGAGCAACGAGTGACCTTGCATCAGAAAAGACTGCTCCGCCAACAGCAAACATTTTCAGCCACTTTAAACGTTACAGTTGACCTCATTTTTCTTTTACAGATTATTCTGAGAAATACCAGGAGATTCTGGACCGAGAGGACTATTTTCCAGAGCTTTATGAGGAAAATGGAAATGACCTGTAAGTACACGTACTACATATATGTTTATAGCTATACTACTGTAGCCTACATAGTATTAACCATTAAATTTTAGCGTTTGTTTCAGCGATGTTCATCCTCAAATGACAACCTGCCCGGGCGAGAGATGGTTTTCAGTAATGCTTTAAATTACAGACCTTGATTATATGGCAATTATCTGAAACTACGAGTAATGTACAGGAAAAAACATAAAATAACAAAAATAACATAAAATGTAATTATGTAGTAGTTAAACGGTAACAGTGGATGGTCTTTTGTAAATGGCATTAACCCTCCCATGCCTGTATGTTGGTATGTGTCTTTGACTGCACGTTGCCACACAGGCTCGACAGCTGATACTGTAGGACTAATTACTGCAGTAAAGTGTCTGCTGAATGCTGTAAATGGAAATGTTGAATGAGTGGGTGGTCTTCATCCAGGTCACGCAACCTCTGTTTCAGTCTGCGGCCATTGACCTATTGGCCCCTCTGAGCCTTGTCGGTGTGATTATCTGGCCCACAATGCACCGGCGAAATGAGCCATATAGATTCGGCTGAGTCAGCGTATGAGTGTGAAAAGGGGCTTGCTCCCATTTTCTATTCTCTCAGAACTTGTGTGTTTGTCGTATGCATTCTTACAAAGGAAGGATTTGATCTGAAAGGTCTATATAGAAAAGTGGCATTGATGACTTAAAATTATTATTTTTGTGTTTTCCAGCTTCTATGATGATGATGACGACGATGATGAGATGGACCCTGAGATTGAAGAGGCTTTTGAGAATTTCTGCTTAGAGTCAGAGAGAAAGCGACAACAGTGACACTATAAAAGTAAGAGCTGTGAAAGACTGAACCTGCCAGAGGTGTTTTGATTGACGGGGAAAATTGTAACAATTTTAAATTTTAAACTGCTTTGGTTTTTCTCCTTATTTTTTTTCAGTTCACACTTCTCAGCAGTTCAGTTTAGTTTTTCCTCTAACGATGGCGGTCAATGGGTGGACAATCAACTGGGGAGTTATTGTCAGTGTTCATTTGCTCATACCTTTGTGACTAGGAGTCACACTTTTATTTGTTCAGAAACACGCCTTTCCTCCATTCTTATTTGTAATCCTTTATGCAGGAGAAGTTTCTGAATGGGGATATCCTATGTGTGCATACTTTTTATTTCATAGTTGTTGTTTTTTTTTTTTTAAGAAAACTATTTATCTTTCAGCCAGAAGAAAGCAACAGGGTGTTATTGTGGGGGATGCAGGTGCAGTGTTGGAGATGGAAAAACCTACTATGAGGCACTGTAGACAGAAAAGGATTTATACAGTGTTCATAAAGTTAGATTTGATCTCGAGTATTCAGAATATGTGCTTCTAACTGTATCAGTAATAAATGCTCCAAACAAAACAAATACTCCAGCCACACTCTCGCCAAAAATATAGGCTTCTTAATTTTAAGGGTGTTGTTCTGTTTTCTTTTTTGGGTTCAGATAAAGAACTTGACAGTAACTTTCAGTAATTGACAAAATTGCATTCTGTGTCAATTTTGAGAATGTTATAAACCTGATTTACATCTTGAATGTAGCTTTCAATATCTGCCCATGTTGCAGTTTATTAATTAGACTCTGCAATAAGACTGGTTTTTCCTCTCAAAAGACTGTTTCCAGCAATTAATGGAACCCATAAAAGGAATGTTGTTTTA
Source organism: Percopsis omiscomaycus (assembly GCA_027575585.1). Taxonomy (NCBI): domain Eukaryota; kingdom Metazoa; phylum Chordata; class Actinopteri; order Percopsiformes; family Percopsidae; genus Percopsis; species Percopsis omiscomaycus. The sequence continues at coordinate 8,708 of JAODLI010034690.1, read as the reverse complement.
AACTTGTAAATATTATTTATTGTTTGCCTGCAATAAATCCTTTATAATGTGACATGTTTGATTTGTGTTGAATTTTTCAGTGCCTTAATGGGACATTTATTTAAGCAGCCGAATATCTTGTATCTATCTGTAACTTGCAAATGACTTAATTTATGGACAAATCTACCAGCCCAAACATCTTAAACACTATAATTGCTGATTATCAATATCAAATCAGTTCTCATTGTTATGCTACAGTTGCCGCTAAACACTAGTTATATGAATTATGTTGTAATACTATACTGTTAACAAATTCAGGCAAAAACACACAATTGCTTCAAAATAATGTCATGCATTTCACCAAGAAAATGCCATAAAAAGTTATATTGTCAGATTTGATAAATACTGGCCAAAGAATTGGGGCATATTGATTTTATCTTAGCCTATATCGCCACCTATTGGCTAGGAAAAGTTCTAGGAAATAACTACAAGATTGTTTTCTGTAGGGAACACTGAAACAGTCTTAGACTGTTCACAGATTGTGTTCAGGTGATGATTTTGTGTTGGGTTTAGGCGATGAAACAGACAGTGGGAACGTTATAAACATGGTGTGCTAGGGGAACTGCTCGATTGGAGAACAGAATGGTAAGAGACGGGTGGATAGAAACAGAGCGTAGCAGTGGAGTCCGAATTTTGGAATAAATAAAATAACTTGTTTTAGTAATATTAACTAAAATTAAGGGGGTTAACACAAAGGACATTATAAGGTCTTTCGTTTTTTAAAGTAATTTATTTTAATTTTAAGGAACATAAAGAAAATTATTTGCAAATAAAATGTTTAGAAATGTCTACTTGATTAGACTTCAATGAAAGATGGCAACAAATACAGTGCCTTCCAGCATTATAGGAATCCTAAAAATAAATCCTTTTCTCAGAGAGTCTTAATTTATAATGTATTGTATTGTATAGCCTAAACCTTTATTTACCCAGGAAAAGATCTCGAGATTAAAAAATCTCTTTTTCAAGAGTGTCCTGTCATGATGCATGGGGGAGAACACATAAAGAGACCATTTCATATATAATCTCCACATCCTTCAGAGTCCTTTGGTCCAATGGGGTTTACGTCACGGGACTAGGATAGCCAATGCAAAAGCTTTGGATTTGGATTTTGATCTAAAATCTCCTTCTATTTAATGGAGACCGTTAAGCCATCTATCCTAACATGATTTCCAGGACCTTTGGAAGAATAACAGCACAACCAACCCACCACCTTAGGCTACAGTGCAGATACGGTTATTTTCTGCGTGACCTTGACAATGTCAAAACCCACCTCAAGGGTTTGTTGCCAAAAAAAATCTCTATTTTAGTCTCATTTTACCATAGAACCTGGTTCTAATCAAAGGTTCAGTGGCCTAATGTCCAGGCGCCTATACGTTTGTTTTTGTCTGTCGACAGCAGATGTTTCCTTCTGGAAAACCCTCAACAGTTTGTTGGAATTTAGGTAGTGGTCGACTCCCGGTTGATCAATCCCCAACATTCCCAAACGCCCAACTTGCCCGTATACGCATCCTTGAGCAGGATGCCTAACTCATACGTGCTTCAAGTGTAACGGAGGCCAGCGGTAGGCTACAGTAAGGTGCTAAACTGTGCAGAGTAAACCTCACTCCCCGACAGAGACTAGCCTACTTACTGTAACTCATTTAGGAAAGCAACTGGTAAATGACTAATGTGTGGCTTTGGAGACTTGGTGACCCCAGGATGTAACCAACCCATGCAATTGGCCACCTGTGATTCATTTGTGTATTCCCCCTTCATTTGTGTTGAGTAACTATAAGTGTCTAGCCTGTGTGTCACCAAAAAGTTATATATCGCCCAGAGAAACAGGAAGCCCTGGATGACCATGTTTTGCCTAAACTAGTTAAATATTAATGGGATTATATGTCCGATTATATTTTGTTCATATACATTTCAAGGGGTGCTGTTATCTTGGCAAATAGTTTAAAGAACTAAATGCAGCGGGTGTTTTTGAGCAAAAGGTTGACTATTGTTTTTAATGTATTTTTTTAAAGGATTATTTTTAGATTGATTAATTTTGCATACAGTATAACTGAGTGATTTGATTTCAAAATTAAGCATAAGATTAAACTAATAAATTGTATAGCTATCACCTTTACCAGTGGTGCCATTAATGCTGGAGGACACTGTAGCCTAGGTCTTTGTGATGGAAGCTGGTTTCAGGTTTTGACTGACAGATAGGGCTATAGGCCCATGTAGATGTCTATTCTACTCTAGACCTATATATAAAAAATAATCTAGAAATATTAATAAAGTTCATTCGAAAACTTGAATTAATCATCTCATGGGCTCTGAGAGTGTCGCAACACCAGTTTGAGAACCACTGGATTGCAACTTGCAAAGCCGCGAGTTTCCTAGAGCTGAGATGAGTAACTCCACAATTGGACTCAAGAGATCCCATGTAGCCTATTGTAATTACCTATTTGTCTTCAGACTGGCTATAAAAATTCTTAAAGGTTGCTGTAGCGAATAGATTAAAAACATCCAGTCATAGGCTAGGCTTGCACAATGACACACCCCCTTTTGTCTCACCTACAATGAACTGGACTTCAACCTCCTTCGCTGCCTACTGGAGGCTACAGTACAAACCTTTAAGAACCAAAACTGGTTTATAAAACTGTTATATATATATACATAGCATTTTACATAGCCTAGGGTACTTTTTACATTAGAATAGGCCTATATATCACAAAGGCAGGCCTTTGATGCATATTCGGGTACACTTCAAGAATGAATGATTTCAAAGAAATTATCCTAGATTGCTATAGCAGGGTTTTCTCATTGCAAAGAACAATACAAGTAGCTATAGATTGAAGAGTGACCTACATATGTGCTTGTTATGTGGCTGTGTTAAAAACGCGTTCGGTGCCGTAGACTATAGGCCTAGGCTGTACGATATGGCTATAGCTACGATATCGCATTTCCTACAGCGACGCTTTCACAATACCCACACCATAAAGTTACACATTGATTGACGAAATTTCGCATCACCAACGTTATTGGTTAATCTAAACTAAAGAGCGTCATCTCTGTCTGGACCTGTAGTCTGGCCGCCCACTGACACTTCACAGCGAAGTTTGACAATTTCAAGTGTATCGCCTACACTGCATCCTACATTCGTGGAATTAAACTGAAGATGGAGTACTTCGGGAGGAAGATAATCCTTTATATATTCGTAATACGTAAGTAGGCTACTGAACTTTATTTCGTGCTTGAACTTTCTGTTGTTATATTAATCTTTAAAGATCTAACGTACAACGTAGGCTACTGTATCCTATTGCTACTGTTAACTCTGTATATTCAGGGAGCTGCAAGCAGAACTCCACATCAGTAAGCTGTATGATAGGTCTACTAATGTTTCCTTCAGAATATGCTTTAAATCCAAAATGCTTCGAAGGCTATTTTCATAAAACATTGTTACTCGTTTTGGCAATATTCCCACGTGTCAGTAACAGTAGAATTATGGCTAATGGCTTTGAATGGTATAATGCTTAAATCTTAAATTGAATTTCATGTAACCACTGTCTTGGTTACATACAGTAGGCTATGAGTTTTATCTCTGCCATTGGGGACTGTGCTCCACACACTTCCATAAAGGCAAGAGTATAAGCCATTTGTGAAACACAAAGATATTCAGCTGAATGAATGTATCAAGTAATGCCCCAAACATATTTACTGTTAATAACATAAAGTCTGAAGTCTGGGAAGATGTCTGTTTCACTTGTGTCTGTTGTAAAATCTGCTCAAAACTCATAGAGGTTTTCAAGCCAAAAAAACATTTTGGGTTACTCATAGCCTATACACTCTGTATGTATATTCTGAAATACATGGACAAAAAATTTATTGGACCTACAGAGGGAGTGCCACTCTGTAGTGCAATAGCCAAGCTAATAGGCGTGGCAGGATGTTGTTCCAGGTCTTCTCAGGCAAGTGACCCTGTACATTCCTCTGACAGTAGTTAGCAGATTCTGCCATTGCCTCTGGGTTTGTCTTCTTGCCTGGGCTTGTGGAGGCAATGCTCAACACCATTTTCATGACCTGAAGGTGTTCATTTGTTTTTGGATGTTTGGATGTGCCCATTGAGATACATAATCTTGAGGGAGATACTGCCATTTAGGCAGACCTCTTTCATTTTTATATATCTGATAAGGTGTGGGTAATAAACTGCATTTGTGACTCAGATGGATGTGGCTTAAGGCATTTATTTAATTCAGACACCCATCCTTCTGCTTTTAAGGGACAGTCTTAAAGGTTTATCATTAAGTTCCTCTTATAACAGTACTTTGCAGTCCACTTAAATAGCTCAACTACTCAACTAAAGGAAATTACTGAAATGATAGTGTGTCAAGATATTCTTTATTTCTTCCAAAACATGCCCTCTTTATGTATTTTCTGCTTCCTTTATCTAGCTGTGAATATACCAAACTCTTGTCTCTAGTCTACTCTACGGTAGCAATTTATTTATTTGGCTGCCATATTTTTCACTGGGACTCCTGTTCACTTCCCTTCTGCTGCTTGTGTGACAACGTAACTTCTTCATGACCATTTACCAATCACCATTGCTCGGTATAACACCATACAATTTAAAGGAACCTTAAAGGTACAATTTCTCTTCCAGTTGACGGGATCTGGTCTTGTCAGTCTTTCAACGTTGGCACTGCAGACGCCAAGATCTTCAATGGACCGGCTGGTGAAGCGTTTGGGTACACTGTCCAACAAATGACAAATGGTCAAGAAAAATGGTATGAATGCCATTCACACACTAATTATAACAAATCTAAGAGCTAATAGGAAATGCCATACTAACAATACCCATTGTTTTTTTTTTGTACTTGAAGTCAGTAAGTTGAAACAGGTCCTGTGATTTCAAAAGAAACTGCTACACTGAACAGTCTGCAGTGCATTGTACACAAAATGTTAGAGAGATGGTTCTTGGCGGGGATGTTTACGTTAGTAAGTGAATGTGGCCCCTCTTCCTAAAGGCTCCTGGTTGGTGCCCCTTGGAGTGGTTTCAATCAAAATAGGAAAGGGGATGTTTATAAGTGTCCTCTTTTACAGTCCAGAAACAACTGTGACAAACTCAATTTCCAAGGTAAGAATCAATCTTGTGATCTTAGTATTTACCTAAACATTCATGTTCATGTTTTTACTCAAATTTGCTATGAAAATGAGACTTGATTTTTTACAGTATATACAACTTTGTCATTAACTTTGCAGATTCTATTAATATTCCTAACGTGAGAAATGTCAGCACCAACATGAATCTGGGTTTGACACTCACCCGAATGCCAACAATCAATGGTTTATTGGTAAGCATGTCTGAAAAAGGTTTGGAAAAACATAAAAGTTCAGATGTACTGTAGACGTTGTTGCAATCTTGCCAGATTTGAGAAAAATTGTTTGTAATGTCTGAAATTGACTTTATTGATCAGCATGTAGAGGAGAATACCTTTTAATGGTAATAATTCTAGTCACAAAGTACAGTTTTTCTGGGTTTGTCTGGAGCAGACATGTGGCCCTCTCTGGTCCCAGCTGTGTGGCGACCAGGATTTCTATCCAGGAGTGTGTGCACAAATCGACCCCCTCTTCAAACTTCAGCCTGCCTTCTCCCCTGCGGTTCAAAGTAGGACCATTTTCCTTTACCCATTATCGGTACACCCTGTCTTATTGAAAAAGTGGAATTCTGAGTCCTAGATCTCGCCATAGCACCGAAATAACACAGGAAAGCTGATAAGTTGACACCAGCGAGAGGCTGTCAATAATGTTATTAATAAGCAGAGGCCTTCATTAATATGTGTGACCACTGTTTTTTCTTGCTAAACTAACACACTGATAACACATATCATAGCACCTGATACTGTGGATATTTTAGGTAAGCGTCTTCATTTCTGAGGTTCCTAAAGCATTACAGTCAAATTCAGTTTTCCTATAATACAAAATTTTAAGGCAAACCAAAGCTTTTCCTTATAGTCTGTGGCCTCAGTGGCCCTGATTGGTTGGTTCTCCTTGTAATAGGGAGTCTATGTTGGCGCTGAGGTATCTTTCACCTTCCTGCCTGGGAGGCCCTTAGTGTTACAATAAGAGTTACTGGTAAATGCTCCGTATGAACATTAGGTGAAACCCAGCTTCATTAATGTAGTCATCGATTATTGTCTGGGATTGCCCTTGCTTTTTTTGCACGCATGCCCTTCCTGCACTTGAGTGCTGAGTGGCTGACACTTACCTCCACCCCTCCTCCTACAGAGCAAACCATTCTCTACCCTGCCCCCAGCCACATGACGTTTACAGTTATGTTCAGAAGTCTAGGATTGTTTCCATTAGTTGTATTTCCTTTTCACCATGCATGCCAGATTGTGCAGCTTCATATTTTTTTTTTTTACATTCCCAGCTTGTGGAGGTCCTATGGACATTGTGATCGTTTTGGATGGCTCCAACAGCATTTATCCTTGGTGGCCAATGAATAAATTCCTTGAGGATCTAATACCCTCACTAGACATTGGGCCTGAAAACACCCAGGTATGCTCTGGACTAGCTGATGCTTAGCACTGACAGCAATGAAAAAAGGGATAGTAACATCCGAATTGACAATTTATGTACAGCGTGATTTTGAGGGATAATTAATTAGGATTCTTTTACTGATATTGTTCTTACGCACACTTTGTTTTGTTAGGTTAGTGTGATTCAGTATGGAGAGAATGTTATCTTTGAATTCAAACTGGGGGACTATAAAACCAAAGATGGCCTGCTTGCTGCAGTATCCAAAATCGATCAGAGGCATGGTACTTCTACCAATACCTTCAAGGCAATCGAGTTTGCCAGGTTGGTATAGCAATTATACAAACTGCTAGTATATATTAGTTGATGCATTTGTTCTTTAGTTCACTAATAAAATGTATTCATTTTGCGTCGTGTGTATTATTTGTATGTGTGTGGGTATGTGTGTTAGGCTTGGCTATCGTGCCAAGTGTAACAATCCTAATTGGTTGAAAAGAGTATTTGTCTCACTTCCTGTCTTAGACAGAATGGCTTTGATCCAGCAAATGGTGGTCGTGCGAAAGCTGCTAAGGCCATGGTGGTTGTCACTGATGGGGAATCCCACGATGTTGATAGAAGGGACGCAGTCATTGCGGAATGTGAGAGACAGGGAATTAAACGGTTTGGTATAGCTGTAAGTTGCAAACACTCAATAAAATCACTTTTTGTTGTTATTTTTCTTGATTTACTAATTTATAGACTACTTTGGTTAAAAATAAACAAATGGCTGTACTGTTAATAATAATAATAATAATATATATATATATATATATATGTATTGTATGTATTATATACAGTATATATTATTATATATAATTTTGTACTACTTTACGACTTTTTCTACTTGATAGCAGTATAGTTAAACAGTATAGTTCAATGAGATTGCCTTTTTTAAAGTGTTTAAAAGTACAAACCTTTAAGTTTGCCTACATTACAGATTATTTCATGTGTTACCATGTCATTGATCACTGATCAGCTGTGTGGTTATGTTTATAGGTCCTTGGTTACTACACAAAAAACAACCTTGACATAGAAAACCTAATTACAGAAATCAAGTCCATTGCCAGTTCACCTACGGAAAAATACTTCTTCAACGTGTCCGAGGAAGCTGCCCTTTCCACAATTGCGGGATCACTGGGAAACCGTATCTTCAACATAGAGGGTGCTTATTATCGCGTCCTCTTCCTGTCTACATACAGATAATTGACTTGACCAGAACACTGAGGCTCATAGATAAGAGATTTTTTTTTAAGAGTTTCAACTTGGCGTGTTAAAACAAGCCTGCCATTGTTGCACATTCCAAGGGAGATCAAATGAAAGACACAACAGTATTCAGGCAGTTTATAGCGTGCTCTTTGCTCCATCATTTGCATTTCCAAATGCGGTTTTACTCTGCTGACCTGAAACTGGCCTTCATATGTGCTGTTTTCTCCAAAAGGCACTGACAAATCAGGCGACAGCTTCCAGATGGAGATGTCCCAAGTAGGTTTCAGCGCTCACTACGCCAGCAAGCAGGTAGAGACTTATGTTGTACCCCTTCGAAAACGTTCACTGTAAATACATGGTTTTGCACATTGCAGTGTGCAGAGGAGTATCATTTTTTCCCCTGAAGGGATCCCCAGCAAAGAACAAAGAACAACTGATACCGTAAACTCCCTTGTCACAACACACGTGTTTCCTGTTGAGATGGAAATGCGGCCAAGCGAACCTATGCCCCTTTAACCAGGGAATGTCATGGTCTTTTTGTCATAAGTCCAAAATGTTTTCCCTCAAAGTATAGTTCTTTTATTATGTATACCTTGACCAAGCATGTAGCTGGCCTGTTGTATGACCTTTACCGTTGCTCCCCTAGAATGTGATGATGCTGGGGGCAGTGGGGGCATACGCTTGGAGCGGCACCGTCGTCCACCAATCAGGATCCAAAGTAGATATCCTCCCATACTCGGCCTTTGAGGCAACCCTACAAGATAAAAACCACAGCTCATTACTGGGTAGGGATCGCTTTTCCTTTCCTGCATTTCAGTAAGAACCAATGTAGAGTCATTCTAAAGCAGTGGTTCTTAACCTGGGTTCGATCGAACCCCAGGGGTTCGGTGAGTCAGTCTTAGGGGTTCGGCGGA
>JAODLI010034660.1:0-18965 GCA_027575585.1 Percopsis omiscomaycus | reverse complement strand
CTCCACCAATCAGAGACGTTGCTGTTACACTTGAGGACTGTGGGTAGTGTAGTACCGGTACTTCTCCGTGACAGCTCGAATAAGACATATTATTCTTAAAATAAGGTTGATATCATACAGAATTGTGTCTTCTACGGGAGAACATGCTATCGTATCACAACCTCGTTGCTAGTGGTAAGTCTGCATTAGATGGTTACGAAATTATGACTCATAATTAAAATCCCAATACAGAATATGAATGGGATTTTTACTTCAGGAACCTCACTGTTGAGCTCTATTTGTATTGTTTCCACATTTAATAGTAATGGTATGGTATGTGATTCGTTTAGTTACACGATCCACTAATTTGTGCATTTATTCTGAAATACGACATTTACAAATGGGAATGTAGAATGCCTGCATCTGTATCCGCTAGTTTGAGCTTCCTCTCCCCAACACGTTACATCTTAACATTAGTCCTCATGGCTTCCAACATGCACATCAAGGTAATAACTGCATTTGAAGCTTTAGCTTCTGGTTTCAATATAGTTTTAAATTCGCATTATGTCCTCGTGAAAAAAAGTTTGGCTAAATATAAGGTCCACATTAGGTGTAAGTTACTTACTTAGCCTGCAAGGGAACTGTTATGGCTATACTAGAGTACTTGCATTATTATATTAATATATGCCTTTTACGTGTTTTCCTTATTTTTTCCAGGCACCAGAAAGCTAAAGTTGTAAGCCATGTCTTTAATTCAACCTTAGCCTACGTTCTGCAAATAAACTCTTGGCAATAGTTCCTCTACTTCCCAAATGTTACGTTAGATAACAAATTATTGCGACAAATAAATGGTACGGCAAAGACAGGTGTTACAGTTCATTTACCGGTATTGAATAAGCACAATTGCTTAAGTATTTATTCTTTAATTTGATATTGTATGGTTTTATTATAAACACCATTTATAATCATTGTTTCATATCTGCGAATATTAGTTTGGCATATTTTCTTGCTCTCAACTATGAAAATGGTTGTTGAATGTCTCTAGATTGGAATCATTGGAGGTTCGGGCCTGGATGACTTGGATATATTGGAGGGGAGGATTGAGCGTTATGTTGACACGCCATATGGAAAGGTAAGTGATGCTTTAGATGTGTTTCCTGGTGGCAGCGCCATTTTGAGGTGCGCGCGCAGTCACGCGCAGAGTATTGCAATGCATACATATTTAATATTGCAGCGAAGCAGTAATTGACCATCCCTTTGTCACCCCTCATACCTTTTATATATTTTCATCGTGTTGCGTGGCGTACAGAGGACAAATCTTCTGGCACTCTACATTTCTGGACATATTTTCAAAACACGAAAGGCTACCTTATCCCCCCCCCCCCCCCCCCCCTCCCCCTCCCCCCTCCAATGACCATACACAGTAAGAATTACCCAGAGTAAAATCAGAATCAGAAAAAGCTTTATTGTTTTCTACGCATACAAGGAATTTGTCTTTTTGTTGTTGGTGCATGTCAAACACCCTCCAAAGACAAGACATCAAGTACTTAAAACAGACACAATACAAAACCACATGCTATTAGATATATTATTTTTGTTTGTTGTTTATTCTATTCTTCAGCCTTCTGATGCCCTGATTGTGGGGAAGATAAAAAATGTAGAATGTGTGCTCCTTGCAAGGTAAGGTTATAAATGAAGTGTCATGATTTGAGCACCATCTAGTGGCTGTGTATGTTAAATTCATAGCCATAAGACTTGCACAAGAGATGGTGTTTTTTTTATCTGCTTTGCAAAATGCCAACTTTGTCTATAGAATATTTATTTATCCTGTTGCATTTGGAAATGGTTAAAATGCTTCTTACATGAAATCAAAGCAAATATGTCAAACACGGATAACGCACAAGAAATTGGTGCATTCAAAACATTACAGATAATGAAGGTACTTTCCATTCTTAGGCATGGGAGACGGCACACTATAATGCCATCCAATGTCAACTACCAGGCCAACATCTGGGCCCTGAGAGAGGAGGGCTGTACACATCTATTGGTTTCCACAGCCTGCGGCTCCCTCAGGGAGGAGATCCAACCTGGAGACATTGTCATAATTGATCAATTCATCGACAGGTGTGTAGAATAACAGATGGTAACAATAACGTAAGCTGTGCTTAAAGCGGAATCCAACTTTTGATAGGCCCTCCTCTGTAGCTTCCTTATTTCAGTCCCTGTCCATCGTGGTAGATGCCAGACCAACCACTTTCAGTTGTATTAGACCAATGATTTATAGTGTCAGGTTTCACGCCCACGTTTCAATACTGCACACTAAGGAAGAGAAGCTCAAAACTGGTTGCCACATTGTTCTTTAATTTTTGTTTCGTAAGAATAGCGGCCGCTGGCCTGTGCCATTTTCTCCTCCACACTTACTATTGTCTTAATGCATTGAACGATTTATGTGTCTGTGTAATGTTATAAAAATACTTCAGTGGATAGTATGTTTATACGACTGCTATGTAGTCTAGATTTTCATTTGAACCTGTTGATGGGCTTTTTAAAATTTTGTAAAATAGACCAGATACATTTTCCTGTACTGTAATTACATTTAAAAAAAAATTATGTTTGAGACAGTATAATTTTTAGGGTACCTTTTTTTTATAGTGGGAATTGTTTGGAGCAGCAGTGTAATAGGGAAGTCATGTCTACAGAAAGGCATTTATCATTTACCACACCAGCCACTGAACAGAAATGTGTGACGCAGAACCTGTATACGAACCACTATGGACTAAAGTTGTGGCTTTAGTCCATAGGAAAAACACTGAGCTTTAGAATAACACAGTCTTAAGATAAGACTGCGAGGATTATAGGTTAATTATCTTGTCCGCTGTTAGTGATGGCAGTTTTTATGCAAAGTGTGGCACCTGTTGCATTATTTTCACATTGCTAATCTGAAACTCATTAAGACGGCACACAGTCCTATAACAATGGCCTGGAACACATTCCAGAACGTTACCACACATATTCCAATTTGAATCCTGCTGACATTTTAACCTGGGAAGGAATAAAGTTAAAATATTACAGTGACGGAAGCGGATGAATTTCAGAAATGACTGAAGTGTCTTCTTCCCACACATCTCACTCGCAGGACTCGTGTTACTGTGTGTCAACAGAGAAGAACGGCAAACACAGCTTGCCTTTTTGTCATATTTGTCAAAGAATTAGTCGTGTGTGTGTGTGTGTGTGTGTGTGTGTATTTTAGACACTTAATTTACTACTACTTTCATAGTTTGCCTTGGGCTAAGCTGATGGTTCTAAGTATTTTCACAATGATATTCTACCTAGGGCATTAGCTAATACCATTATGGTGACACAGGAATATTACTGACATATTTTGTACAAAAGGCTCCTTCCTGCCTTCTTTTCTATTTTCTGTGACTTGTGGGAATTTCCAGTTCCGTGGTTGCCTATTTGCCTCTGCCATCTTTATGTGTCATTTAGAGCATTGTTTTACCCTGCACCCCTTTTTCAGTATGAATGGCTCTATTATTCTGAAGGTGAGTGCTGAATTGTTTAACGTGATGCTAGAAAATTGCGAATGTTTGTCGCACAAAAAACAACTACATAAAACGATGCTCCTCACTGAGCTCTTCCTAAACTCAGTTTGAACTTCAGTCAGATATGTACTTTGATTTAAGCTCAATGAACCTAGAGGCCTGCTGTACACTCTGCATGGACACTACTTTCTTACAGTAATTCAGCCTAACTTGTTATGAGATGTCTCTGCAATGATTTGTATTGCATTCCTGTATCATACAGTACATTTAATTACCTTTGCTAGCCTATATTATTTGATCTCATAAGTAGCAGTCACCCCTACCCTATACGAGAGCAGACATAATCTATTTGGCAGAAATGAGGAAGCACAATGTTGAAACTTGTTTGGACTTGTCTCGCATCACGTGATCTGATTTTTCTCTTAAGGCGTTTGTTTGTCTACTCTAAAATGACCCCTGTCTTGTTAGTATCCACATTCCCGTAATGTATAAACAAACGTTCATCTTTTAATCCTCCTGATTGCTATATCAGCGAGTTTCACTTGTGGAAGCCACCCCTTCTGCCCGAGTGGAGAGCATTCATCTCTGAAGTCAGCTATTGAAGGATATGGCTAAAATGAAAACCGAGGCTTCTTGAATACTCCTGGGACTTGATGATTGCGTGATTGTGCCCTAGTGCTGTGAGACACAGACTCCTATTTGGGACTGGGCATTTGTGAAATGCTTGACAGTGCAGTCCGGTGACTCTGGCCATGGTGTGTCTCTATTGTGACATAGCAGGAATATTTTAGATATTTGATAATAGTTTTGGCTTTCTCAGCTGCAGTTGTTCTGGAATGAAGCTGTGTCGGCCTGGAACGAATTAAGTAAAGAACAATGCATCTCACTTGGTCCATCCACCACCGAGGTTGTTTTTTAATGAAGCACTAGCAGTCATAGCTAGCTGAATGTATTTGTCTAAGAACAGGCCTTATGTTGGGATTGCTAACACCACACTGATCACATGTTGTCTGTGACATACTTCAAGATGTCAGTGGAGATAAGGAGTGTCAAATTGGGCTAATCGTCATTTTCTAAGAAAGTATTTATTGGAAATAAAGTCTAGGACTAGAATCGGGAGTCTATTTTGAGCATAGTTAAACACAAATTAAATATATTATTCAGTACTAGAGGTCCATTTTCTGTTGCATTTATGACAAACAATTGGCAATCAAGTAATGATAAACCTTGGGTATTTCTTGAGGTTAGAGAATCTTACACATGTATCATAAACTGGTAAGTCTATTTTGTATAGCACATTTCACATATTGGTAATTCAACGTTCTTAACATCAGGACACAAAAGAAATGAAAAAAATTATTAAAACGTGTCAAAGTTAAGTTTTAAGTGAATTAAAAAATTAAAAATAGATGGGAGGTTTTTATTTAATGTATTGACCATATTTACAAAGAGAAATTAAATCATAATTTACTAACTGGACCATCGTTTACACCACATCCTTCAGTGTTCTTTACTGCCCTTACAAGGACTACCAAGAGAGCTCAGACACTGTTTGATGGGCAGCCCAGCAGTCCTCCAGGTGTATGTCACATCCCTATGGCAGAGCCCTTCTGCAACAGGACCAGAGAGGTGAGTCTGTGAGGTGTGGCCACTCCCAACCCTCGCATTCCTTCAATAATCACTCTGTGAGCTTGTGAATCTGTTCGTACATCTAACAATTAATAAGTCACGTAATACAGTGAAACTGATGCTGTCTTATTCTGCACGTGAATATGTTGCACAACAGCAGTGAGGCTCACGTACCAGGAAATGATTTTCAGTACACGGTTATTATACTACATTGGTTTAAATATTACAAATTGAAATGGTCAAAGTAGTCAGTCATGTCTTGTCCAATTTAGTAATGCCAAATGGCATTACTAAATTATTAGGAAGAGAAATGGTTGACGAATAAACAACTTCTATTTGTTTATTTATCTTCCCTCTCACCCCCCCTCCTGTTTTTATTGTCACAACATTACAAATTGTGGGTTATTCCCGCAAGCAAAGCCTGCAAGAATATAGCGGTCTGGAAACTGCGCTTGAAAGGCTAAAAACTAATTAGCAAGACAGCCCTCACGCATTTATCGGGAATGTACGCACGTCAAAGTCAGCGATTGCGGACGTTGAGAGGGCCATGTGTTTCAGTGTGTTGACACACTCGTATATCGTGCTGGAATTTTATGCCAACTGCTTTTCTGTTGTAACTGTTATCCAATACCGCGCATATGATTACTGAATATAAAAAAAATAAGCTAAATAAAACCCTAGCATGGCTTTTAAAATACATAGCGGGTGGTGAGACGTATTCAAAATATATGTGAATACTGTAAAGTGCAGGTGTTTATAAACCATGTGCCTGACATCATCTTATTCAGTCATGCTACCTAGCGAGTAGTAGTTATTTGAACTGAATGTGGGTATTGTTTACGCAGTGAAGCTATGTGAATACTAAACCACGGGACACCTTTCACGGTCTGTGCTGCTGTAGGTGTTGGTGGAAGTGGCCAAGAGCCTGGGCATCAAGTGCCATCCGCGAGGCACTATGCTGACTATTGAAGGGCCCCGCTTCTCCTCGCGGGCGGAGAGCCTGATGTTTCGCCAATGGGGGGCTGACGTCATCAACATGACAACTGTGCCAGAGGTGGTCCTGGCCAAGGAGGCCGGTCTATGCTATGCCAGCATTGCCATGGCAACAGACTACGACTGCTGGAAGGAGCACGAGGAGGCGGTATGTGAAAGACTTGGTGGTGTGTGTGTGTGGGGGGGGGTTGTTCTTTATCTATGACTAGGCCCAAAGGAATGGTTTAGATTTTTATATAGTTTAGATTCTTTAAGTCTGTCCTTTATTTTATACTGACCACTCATGTAATACATTGACTGGTACCAGCCACCCGTCCTTTTCAAAGAGTCTATTGTTATAAATGGGGGACAGCACCACTATACTCATCCAATGTAAAATAATGCACTCCGCCAGTCAGCTGAGGGCAGGATAGGGTAGGGTTTGGGATGGACAACTCCCAGTCTAAAGGTCCTGGGTTTGATGCCCAGCTTACCTGTAAACTGCCTTGTTCGAGATGCCTAAACCCTGCCTGCTCTTAAATACTTTAAGTTGCTTTGAATGAAGGCGTCTTCTAAATGACTCAATTGTAGTCGGCCAAAGCTAACATGATGTTACAGCAATGTTATTAGGAAATTTAGTTATTATTTCTGTAGCTACTGTTTCTACCTACATGTTCTACAAGCGATTACTGGCAAGTAATACTCTGCCACAGCAATTCAGAAAATATATATACATTTTGAAATATACACTACTGTAACATCTTTGGCTTTGATATGTACATAAACCTAGATATATGTTGTTTTCATACTAAACTAAATAGGAAATCATCAATTGAAATGCATTTAAAAAAATGTCTTTAACAAAAAGTAATCTGTCTTTAGACTTAATTTGACAATCAATGAAATTCAATGATTAAAAAAATAAAACTGCAATTCTTTACACTGACGTATCTGCACAACTGCTTCTAACTAACCCTATCTACACTACATCTGTCTGACACTCGCCACTGTGCCAGATGATATACTGTGTGTTTGGGGAGTTTGGCTTCAACGCTCCAGCCCAAATCACAACTCCACTTCCGAGTTCCTGCAGCTGACCTCTTCCCCCTCCTGTTGCAGAATGCTAGCCACATCCTTCCACCTCCTCCGCCTTCACACTACCTCCTGCCCTCGCTCTCTCCCTCCCCCCAAACCCCACCCCACCCCTTCCAGGCAGCTCGCCTGCTAGCCTCCGGTGGAAGCCTTGGCAGAGGAGGCTGAGTCAGACTGAGTCATCGGCTTCACTGTCCTCTATCCGGGCCCTGGGAATACCGCAATAACATTAACCCAGTTACTGAGTCTAGGATTAAAAGGAAAACACACAAGGGTTCCAAATGGTTGAAGGACAGAAAAGTAACAGGGAAAATTGTGCAATCATCTATTGTGTATACACTGTACTTTTAACTTGCCCAAGGCCCTGACCTGCCGGTATCAGGATCTTCAGAATTGATCTTGAAAGTAATTATGCACACTGATAGCTGGAATGGTACTAATGCCTCATTTTTTCCATAATTAACCTCGTAATATGTGGGTTTGTAAACTTTTTTTTAATTTTTACTGCTATTTTCATAGCTAGGTTAAATTTTAATCAATGAAACTTGGATGTGGCTGAAGTCAAAATGAAATTAACATGATTAAGAATTTCAATTTCCTCCTTTGCCTATAGGTCTGCGTTGACAACGTATTAAAGACGATGAAAGAGAATGCCAACAAAGCCAGCAGTATCCTGCTCTCGGTAATACCGCAGATCTGTCAAATGGACTGGACTTCAACAATGAAGGCATTGAAAGTAAGTCAGTTGTCAAGATATGCAACTGGTAAACTGTTTTTATTAGATGAGTCACATACATTTTGTCAGGCTTTCATGTACTGATGATCTTTTTTCACTTCATGGTTTGTTGCTCTCTGCCAAATACTGGAACACCTACAATAAAATAAACACTGGTCTGTTGTTAATGCCATTTATGAGGTTCTTTATTAGTGAAACCTATAGCCTACTGAAGTAGGCTACAATTTCACAAGACGGTCCACGTCCGTCACAGGCGACAGGCTGCTCTTCTGATGTTTCCCCTCTAAAATAGCATTTAGCCTAAATTTACGACTTTATTTTCTCATAATATTACTACTTTATTCTCAAAAATGTTCTTACAATGTGGTCCTAATACTCCGTCATTGTAAAATTCACCAACATTGTGCTTGTGAAACAGTTTTGTGAAACAAACATTTATACAAAATGTATAAATGTATCCATGTATAAACTGCGGTTAATAGTCAGGAAATTACGGTACTGTAAAGTGTGTCTAAGGACTGAGGTTTTAGTTCTAAAGGACTACAGCAGCTTTTATTTTGTGCACAATGTTTTTCTGTAGTGTCAACTACTTTTTCTAGGATTGTCTCAGGGAAGCATCATACAAACCTGAGATTTGACACATTCAAAAATAAATGTGTCATATTTTACATGTAGTCCAAGTTTAAATGGTTTTCTTATTTTAAGTGAATGTCTACATTTTATGAAATGATACATTTAAGGTAGAATCAAAGTAAATGTTTTATGTCTGTATCTACAACAAGTAGGACATCACAATAGGTTAATTCTAGTACAGGAGAGACTGTTATCTTTAATGAAAGGGGGAAAAAAGGTGCGTATTTAGGTATCAAAATGAGTCTGAAAATATCGGCAAAAATCCAATGTTGTGTGTGTGTGTGTGTGTGTGTGTGTGTATACACACAGAGGATGCTAAAAAAATATGTAGTTAAAATAGGTTTCGTGTTTATGTTCTTCTGAGGATATTTACTGCCGGCTGTTATTGCCAAAAATTATCTTTTAAGAGCCCCTATTGTGCAAATCCTTACCCTTACACATGTAAGCCCTTGGTCACTGTATCTAATAATAACCCCATTTTGCCATAGTTTCCTGATTTATAAAAAGCAAATGTGATTTGTTCTTTGTTTTACAGTCAACGGCACAATCTTCTGTAATGCTACCAAAGCACTGAGAATGGCAGTCACCAAACATCTTAAATGAATCTTCCATACCCATCACTATCAACCTGGATTGTGGATTCAGCCTTCCCTGCCTGAAAATTTGTCATTAGTGAATTACAAGAAAGTGCCTGACACATGTAATGCTTGTCCTTAGAATACTCAAATGACTTGGAGTGCATTTTATTATACCTTTCAATACACATTCTGCAAGTGTCCTGATAACATTGACATTATTATTATTATTATTATTATATATGTCTCAAACACAACACTCACGCATGATTCTTAGTCCAGCTAGATTGTTTAAGATGCCAAACATTTTGACAGATTACCAACGAATGTGAAGGTGTTTCAAGATTATACTATACATACATTATACACTTATTTTACACAAATGTACTTTTTTCACAGTCACTAGATGGCTCTTTTGCAAATGATATGTAAAATAAAATAGTTTATTACGATCAACACAAGAACACTTTCCTGCTAATAATACAACAGTTAGCATGTGGTATCTTAATCTGAGACCCAATTGCATGATTATTTGACAAGTAAAGTAAACATTGCCCATGGTTTTACCTCATATTCCTGTTAATTTACTAATTGTTGATTGTTTAATCAATAATTCAAAATTATGAAATATTTCCATAATATTTATTGATGTCATGAAGTTTAGCTTCTCTATATCAAGTTCAGTATATTCTGAATTTATCCCATTTAGTTAGTCAGCCAAACAAGGGTAATTTCCTGTATATTTAAAAAAAGTCAGTCATAGGCCTACCTTCTTTTTTTTCTTTTTTTTAAAGGTTGGCAACCATGTTCATTTAGTAACTCTAAGGGAGAGAATATGAGGTTTTTAATATTGTACGGTCATTGATGCATTCATACAGCTGAAACTGATACAGTACTATGTAGTTAAAAAAAATAACAAAATGAAACTGCAATGTTTTTGTATACATATACAGTTGACAACAGTATTATTTGTTTCCATATGTAGATCTGAAATGCTCACTTTCCACACCTGTGTGCGATCACACTGCATACTCATTTTGATCATTTTGTCTTTTTGGCCTTGTCTCTGTAAATGATGCTGGTTTAAATAAAGACTTGACTTACCAAAGGTTACGGCAAAAATCTTGTTCCACAAATAGGCCTACTGTTTCTGTGCATAACCTGGTCACTCTAGATTCCATGTTGGTGAATCACTTGTTGAGCCACCACTTTAATGTAATGCCACAAATGGATATAGGTCCAGTTTAACCCCTTTTTTAAACTTTTGGATATGTACACATTAATGTTGACCTGCCTATATCTACACATTGCTTATTATTGTACTGGTTCTTTCATATAGGACTAACCAAGGCCTATGTTTAGTTTATGCCCATTAGTTCCTTAATTGCTCTTTCACTAGTTTTGTGTATACTGTGTGTATACTGACTCATCCCGTTTTGCATAGTTTCCTGGTTTACAAAGCATGTGATTCTACAAGCTATTTTGATTTGCAGCTCTTACTGACATTAGGAAATGCTTAACACCCAAGTTTCCAATACACTAGCCAATCAGAACAGCAGTTTTTAAATAAAAACACCACCCACAGAAAACATCCTGTGTTTCACAGATGCAGAAAAGCTTGCTACAAATAATGGATTAAGGTTTTTGTATGTTATGAAAAAAGTAGTAGCCTATATGCAATTGTTTTAATTGCTAAAAGTGACATATATATATTATTTTTTCAAAATGTATTTTGTTCTTTGTTTTACAGTCAGCATCACAATCTTATGTAATGTTACCAAAGCACTAGGAATAGCAGGCACTAAACATCTTAGAAAACGAATCTTCCATGCCTATCAACCTGCACTGGGGACTCAGCCTTTCCTGCCTGAGAATTTCTCATTAGTGAATCACAAGAAAGTGCCTGACACATGTTGCCTAATGCTTTTCCTTAGACTACTCAGATGCACTATAATGCATTTTGTAATGCCTTTGAATAGGCCTACACCTTCTGCGAGTGTCCTGATAACATTGACATTGTCTGTTATTATATATGTCTCCCAACACTCACGCCTGTTCTTAGTCCAGCTAGATTGTTCAAGATGCCAATCATTTTAATAAACAATAAAAGTGAAGGTGTTTCAAGATTATACTATACATGTTATTTTACACAAATGTATATTTTCACACTGTAAAATAGAGTAGCCCAGTTGAATAGGCCTACGATCGACACAACATTTTAGCATAATATTACTAGCATAGGCGGTAGCTTAGAATTCAATATTTGTTGAAGGAAATTTAGTCCTGTGATGAAGTTTAGCTTCTGTAACATTTCAAGTTCATGTAGGCCTGCATTTTGAACGTATTCAGCCAAACAAGGGTAATTTCCTATTGTAGGCTATATTTTAAAGTCAGTCATATAGGCCTACCTTTTCTAAGGTTGGTAACCTTGTTCATTTCGTAAATCTGCAAGTGAGAGGAGATGATATTTTTAATATTGTAAGGTCACTGATTATTCTTTTACAGCCTCATACGTTCATATAGCTGGAACTGATACAGAAGTAGACCTTTTTTAAATACAAAAATTCTGTTCACTACGGTAGTAGGCTATTGGTCGTTTCCATATATCTGAAACGCTCACTTGCCCCATCTGGATTTGGATCATATTGTATTGTTGGCCATGTCTGTAAATGATGCTGGTTTCAATAAAGAATGACTTAAAGTCTTTAGTCTATTTCGTGTTTTAGTAGCTTGTTGTCCACATAATTGAGGGTAGGCCTAAGTCAAAATTATAAGTTATAAGCCTACAAAACTGTCATTCACATTACACTGAACATTCGTTCTGTTCATCTAGCGCTAGTTTAATTGTGGACTATAACAACTAGTCTAATTGTGGAGTAATTTAATACATTTTATGATTTGTTGTCAAACTTGTAACAGAAATGTATCTTTGAGAAACGCCTATTTATGTAACGTTAAATTAGTTGCAAATTGCAGAAAGGCCTATAGGCTACTGTAGCTATAGGTCTAGGCTACCATAGTCTTTATAGCCTACATTATTTAAAATCTCATGATGATCACATGATTAACGCAGGACAGTCTTTATAAATGCCTTGCATTTAAAACGATGGTTAAAAATAGTCAGTATGTGTGCAGCTTTTGTGTTATGCTAACATGTTGGCCTATAGGCCTAGGAATTAAAAAAAAGAATATTACATGGCTTTAAACTACATTTTGTCATGTCAAAATACGGATGTAGCCAAGCCAGAAGATTGCTTGTTTTAATACTGATGTGCAAATTTCTGGCGGTAATTAATCTGGAAGACTGTGCGTGAAAGGTCGTAGGCTATGGCCTATATTATCTATAACACTTGTTGATTTTTTTATTTTATAAATGCGATAATGTGAGAGCACTTTTGTTTTATTCAAAAGAATAATATTATCAATTTGGTATTAGTCTTATGTGATTATGACATCGAACAAAACTTTAAATAGCACAGGTGCCCATGTGCTATCTACACAGCTACGGACTTTTCCCTGATGACGAGGCGAATATTTAGGCCTACACATTTTGCTAGCCCAACAAATATCATAGCCTATATCTCGACCTAAATGTAGTCTATATAGGAACTAATGTAACGTGTATTTTGCGATTAAATGTTTTTAAATATAATATAAAATGGACTAACATGTTCTTTAGTCTGGCTTGTAGACTACATTTTTATTTTGCCTAAAAAATATTGCTTTTTACAGATGACACCAAATTCGTCTTTTATTTTAACTATTAAAGTGCACAAATCCATCCCAAGATTAAAAATTTTAAAACCTTAGGCCTATACTCTGCCACGTAATCTTACAGTTTTCATAAGTCAATAGTGCATATATTAGGGGTTTATTGCCTATAGTATAAACAACAAGTATTTCAATCCTAGTGTGCTATGTAGATATTTTTGGTTGGTAGCTAGGCCTATATAAAACCAGCCAATATTAAATAGTTAAAAAGTAAAATGTAATAGAACAAAGGTAGGAACGTGATAAACCCATTAGGCTAATTCATAGGTGTAGCCTAATGATAATTATGAACTTTCATGATTAGTTTACTGTAGGTTATAAATAAATAGAAATATACAAGGTCTAGATACAGTGGCCAACAGTCAGTGCTATATGATGATGGGATATTTGCAGGCCTTATATAGACCTTCCACAAGTTCCTGAAAGTTTGTGAAAAAATTCAATCATCGAGAAAAGCAACAACGTCACTGTGGCCGCATTCTTTTGCCAAATCAATCGGTCGACAGTTTCTGTTGTCCAGGGCTTTAGGGTCGGCGAGGAATTGGACAAGTATCTTCACTGTATCCAGAAAGCCCATCCTTGCAGCGTCGTGGAGCGGAGTTGTCCCCGTGTGTGTGTCGCTGACATTGGGATTCGCTCCTCGCATAAGTAACAAGCGGGCAACTGAAGTGCTCCCCATCATCATCACCTTGAAGAGAATATAATAGGCCTCTGTTAAAGTAAGATCAGGTTGGCCTTTTGTTAATAAATATTTGAGATAATATTTTCTTTAAGCCATTTACCAGAACAACATGCCTACGTTTAATAAACGTCGAGGACCGACATTTGTTATTAATATTTGAACGATTTTCTATATTGGCTTACATTATTTTTCCACTGTTGCATCGGGCAAAGAATAAATTAGTCCATAAAGGCAAATCTGTTAACCCTAAAAACTCTGTTTATAGCTACCCAGATAATTTTACTGTTAGTCTAAGACATAGAGAAGAGCTTGTTTATTTATTGACAATTTTCGAAAGCTAAGGGAATAGTTTTTAAAGACAGCATTCACAGCGTATTCTATCAACAGAAAGTCTTAATTCTTGCATAAAAAAACTGAAAATATCTATTTTCAATTACAAATAGCCTATAGACTAGGAATAATTTTAGGTTCAAATGACGATTTTTTTAAGTAGTGAAAAAATGTCATGGCCTAGCCTACAGCATGGAATAATACATTAGCCACATACATTTTAAATTAGATGCGCACATAAAACATGTAACATTACGTTAAATAGACTAGCCTATGGCCTGTCGATAGCTTTTTACGGATAGCCTAACGGAGTAACATTTTTAGGCCGCCGATATTGGCCTAAATAAGGTGTTTATATATAATAAATATCTTAATGTGTTTATAATATTAATATGCAAAACAAATTTAACGGCAGCTAAATTCGCATTGCGCCACTGACCTGTAGCGCCGTTCGTCCAAAGCAATTCACACCGTTGACATTAACCCCCCGCTGGAGAAGATTTTCAACACCTTCGGTGTTTCCAGTCGCTGCAGCAGATGTTAGATCGTCTTCGAGAGTCATCGTCTCTAACAAATAGGCTATAGCCTATGCAGAGTGCGTCTATAATATATTCTCGTAACAGGTAGGCTATAGCCTACACCAGATAGCTATAATCGGCGGATCAAGGTAGCTACATATGCAAGTTGTTATTGTTCTTCCTGATCCCGTGGTCTCCGGTAGCTAATAGTCCACCTGTGATCTATTCGCAGATTTCAGTTGCCTGGCTATAGGAACATGAAGATGCACATCGTATGACCACCGGACGGTGTGTGTCTGGGCTTGCCTGTGTTTTGAATGGATGACGTAACTAGCTTCAGTGCTTCTCTCGTGCGCGTGCGCACTGCGGTTCAGTTTCCAGGAACTGAGGCAAAGACGGATAGCGGGGTAGTGTAGTGCACTGTACACTGTGTTGTGCGATGAGACAGTAAACTTAAAATGACTCTTGTTATTTTTCCTGTGCTTGTTACGTTCATGTTTATAAAGTTGCTTGTCCGTTAATATGGTCGGTTAAAGTTTGTAGCATGGCTTCTTCATCCAGCAGGTGTTTATCCTAAAATCCTTCTCTTTCCTGCTGTAGGCTACTGTAGCCTATGTTATGATCAGCTTTTAGAAGATTAAGCACTTTGCTGGTATTTGGGCTGTTAGCAATTATTTGAGGATTTAATGGTGTGGTAATTGATAGTGTATGCTATAAAATGTATAACTAAACTGGCCCTGATGAGATCATGCCATTGTGTTTGAATAATGGCATCATGTCAATGACATGCTGTCATTATTATATTGTATTTTTCATCTTGGTGAAAAACTACAGGAGAGTGCAGAAAAATATTGCGTTGAAATCTGCTGTGTATGGTCAGATAAAGACATTTAGAGCTAGGAAAGATTTTCTTTGTCTCTCTGTATTATTATTTTTATTTTTGTGCTGCAGTGACAAGTGAATTTTCCCCATTGTGGGATCAATAAAGTCTCTTATCTTAAATACCCAACAGAGGGTAAGAGGGTAACGGTGTAGACATATCATTTTTAGGCAGCAAATGACAGAAATCACCCCTACATTTAACACAATGTTGACTGTCTCCATCTCCACCCACTTTGATGGCTAGGCTGTGCTTGGTAAAATACTTTTTGGAATGAACACATTGACCACTTTGATGAACGTACAACAAAGCTAATTTCTTGGCCTCACAAAGGCATCCCTCAGCACGAACCCCCAGAAGTTACAATTTCTGCTCATTAATATACTGAATTATGCATTCTAAATACAGTGAACATTGAGGTCACACTTCCTGCTTTGCTGGACAACTTGTGATAAATGTTTATGGAACTCGTGATTAACGGCAGACGGACATATCTATGACAATATTTATGTAATTTTGTATTTTCTGACTGACAAGGCAATTTAGAATATAAGTATTTGTGAATGTAACGTTGTGTGTGTGGGGGTGGGGGGGGGTGGATTATGATTTACATTGTCTACACAGTTAATAACTGATCACATGGCTAATATGTTTCAGACTCAGATCATCACAAGGATCATCTACAGTAGTTGCATCCCTGAAACTTTGAAGCGTGACATAAAGTGTGTCTGGATTTATCTGGTTTTATGTAGTTAAATGTGTGTAGTGCCATTGTAAAGCCTGTTGTGATGGAGGTTTAGTGTGGGTGGAGGTGTACTGGGTTGGAAGTCCCCTGTATGCAAGTGCGCGCGCATGTGTGTGCGCGCGCATGTGTGTGTGTCTGGTGTGAGAGAAAAGGACATTGGTTGTTGATTAAAGACTGTATTTCTTGTGCCTTTCATGTTCTGTTTTATGTATAGAAAAGTAAACACTCCACAGTTTCACACAGTAAAATGGCTTCATACGGATGATAAAAGCTTACTTTTAATAACAACCCGGGCCATCATCAAACATGTCTGACATGGTGGTTTTTCATTGTGGGGTTGGAATTTATTACATCACTGCATTTGGAATGGTCATTTGGTTAAAAGTATGCTTTGGTTAAGGAGTTTTCCTTTTCAATGCTAAATTTTGTATATAGTGGTTTAGAGAGAAGCAGTCAATAACATGTCCATCACTGTAATCTCTGAATTATTAGGCTCTGTACCATCTTGTTTAATTTCAAATATATAAATCTCTAGTCAAATTCGATGTGCACTGTATTTTAGTATCATTGCACAAGCTAAACCACTGCCCCAGACAACAAAGCAGGGGAATACCTACATTCGGATTCCTGTTGAATGAAATCACCTCCTTTAAATGGATTGGTTAAAATACATGAAAAGTTAATCAAATCTGTTGTCTATTATATATATTGTCAGTTTAAACATCAGTTAAAGAGCATGTTGCAATAAGCAATGTGACATTTGGCATTTAAAATCACTTTTGGTTTTTCATCATTTGCATGCAATGCAATGCTCTAGACAAAAGTGACACCTAAAGTGCATGTTAATATGCAGTTTATATGACATACATATCAATAGATGTGTTTTTTTGTAATTCTTGCAACACATAGAATTGTTCACTTCCTTTTACTTTCCCTTGTCTGCACACAAAAGCAATGATGTTGCAGTTACGGAAAGAAAATGTATAAATTGAATTGCTTTTTCTTTGCTTTCGCATTATTGCAGCCACATTGACTTGTTAGTCAGACAAATATAACTAACTTATAGACTCATTTGAGGTATTAACCTCATATATGTCGTTAGCTCTGCCTCCACCCAGTGGTACCTAGAGTCAGTGGTATTCATTTACTTTGTGGCATTTGACACAGATCTATTGATAGCCTGCCCATGCTGGTGAAACAATTATACAGCATGTGTGGTATTTCACCATATTCCCATAACTCCAATTGGCCTGGAACATTCCCTCTCTTTTTTACGTGTCAAGTTTTTTTTGTTTTATGTTAAAAATAACATTTGTGAATGATCACTTCTAGAGTCCATCTATTGACGTGTTTCACAACTATGTTACATTACATAGTGTTTCAAGATCCAGAGAGCTATGACTAATCATCAGCAGCTAAACAGTTTGACTAATGCGTCAGAGCTAACCATTCAACCCTTGTCATTTATACTGTAGTTCACACACACTTAAGACAATATAGCCTATAAAACTATTCTTATCTTTAGCTTTAGCTTTGACGAATACTCTTGCCAGGACAGGCTCTGTAGACAGAGATGATGGGGGTGACAACGTAGGGTATTTGAGTCATACTGGCCAAGAAAGTAATCCATTGTGCTGAAGAAGCTGTTGTTTATATTGACATTGTTAACTAGTTCGCTTGTTAGCTTATGTTGCTGACCTGTTTATTAGCTTCGCTTTGGCATTGTTTTAAACAATATATTGCAATGCGATTACTGTGTTTATTAATTTAACCATGAATGTTCTCTTAGAGCTGCTGTAGGAAGTTATGAATAAAATAACAAAATAGGTAGGCTTCACAATTCTACCCCAAAATGTTATAGCAACAATTAAATACGGTATACTTTCTGGTTGCAATGAACTAAATGCAATTTTAACAGTGGTCAGGTAATATGACCTGTTGCTGGATTAGTTGTGGTTTTACTGTAGGCCTTTGCGCAAGTTGTGAAGAATTTTCCTTGAGAATTGCCCCCTGATCACGTAACGCTTTATTTGAATCAAAAAGGTTTGTGGATGGAGGCATACTGAAGAAAGTGTATTATCATTTTACTATCGCTGCTTAATTTTCTTCCATCATGGCATGTTTACCATGCAGTGTGTTGCCAGTTGAATTTGCTCAATAATTACATGTAGAACTATTTATGGTATTTGTGAATCCAACCGGATCAGGAGTATTTCAGATTGTTTTCTTTTGACTGGGGCATTCTGGGTAGTTGCCTGGCTAAGTGTAGTCACACACTCATGATATCGCAGTGCACAATGGTCTGTTTGTGAGCCTCTCAAAGGCAGACTAGGCCACAGATGTTCCAGGGCTTGGCCACAGAGCAGTAGGCTACATGTAGGGGTAAAACTACTGTAAGAGCACCAAGCCTGTCTCCTCTTCCCTGTCCTGCCAGTCACATGCACACACAGAAATGAACACACACATACAGTACTTGTGTGTGAAACTGTTAAAAGATTCTCTCATACCATACAAACACCACTAACATACCATTTTCATTATGACCGCATCGTTGACTCACTATTCTCCAACAAGGTGCCCAAATGGTGACAAAGGTGACAAATATACCAGCAAAGATACTATACGAAATACATGCCAAAATCACAATCAGGATTATCTACAATAAGTAGATTGTAAATCCCAGGATTTGAATGTATTTAAATTTCAGGATTTGGAACTGAGAAATATAAAGATTATAACATATTTACAGTTTATTTTTCCAGGTTTAAATAAGACATGCACTTCTGTGGTAAAAAAGCATTCATGTGACCACACTGAGGTTCTGTGTAAACTTTACTGCTCAGTTGCAATCAAATCATTAACGAGAAAGTACCCAGTG
>JAODLI010034649.1:0-18966 GCA_027575585.1 Percopsis omiscomaycus | reverse complement strand
TGCTAAAGGAATTTCTGATAAAAATGGAGTTGAAAGGGGATAAAAAATTGGGAGAAAATAATGTATCCCCTATCAATGTATCAGAAAGAAAATCAAGCTACATTCTATCCAGGAATGGGACTACAACCTTTTTTCCTCCAGCAAGCATTCCTTTCCTTTCAGCGTTGCGCTTGTCAAATGTTATTAATAACAGCATCAGCTAAATAGCTAAAAACCTGCCCACAGCTCCAGAACAGCTCAACGGTGGAGGGGAGTTTCAAAGTGCTGCTCGCCAGCCTGTCTCAGGACAGACCCCGGCCTGGAACTGAGTTGTTGCTTTACCACCCTTACACAAAGATCCAGCCCATTGTAGGTAAGGCCTGACCCCAAACGGGATTGCTTATAGCTACTAAACACCATTGGAAAATAGATGAAGAGATGTCATATCTAGTATTTGCCTCCAATTTGCCAGAGGTGAATGTGTTGTGTCAATGTCAATTATGTAATTTAGCAGAGGATTTTATCCAATCCAGTGAGTATAATTACAAGCATTAAGGAGCAGGTAGGGGTTGGACATCTTACTCAAGGAGGCTTACAGAAAGGCCCATCCATCCCTTTGTGCTGGGAGTCGAGCCAGACTATTCCTGCTTAGTGTCAGTTACTTATGCAAGCCACTGTGCATAAAGTGGACTAGAACTTTTGTCAAATGGTTGGTGAACAGTTCAACGGTGAAGCTTCCTTAACTCAATAGGAAGTCCTCATACTGACGTTTTCCATGAATTAACCCCTTGTTCACTGTAGGTGGTAGACTGGCAACTCGCAGTTGTATTTATTTGCCATTTAATTAAAAAAGATGGGTTGCAAAAAACTCAAATATCAGTCAAAAAGTCAAATATCACTTACATTTGAATTATTTGTTTGTTTTTTGATCACTAATTTCCAATTGCTTGTGTAACAGGACCCCAGAACTACAATGGATTGTGTGTATTCAAAGTGGTGCCCACAGAGGGCACCATTGCTCCTGGAAAGAGCCAGGACATCACTGTCACCTTCCAGCCTGATCACCCATCCGTTAACTATGCCGACAGGCTCACTGTGGAGCTCCCGAATAAGGTCCACACACACACACACACACACACACACACACACACACACACACACACACACAAACCCACACACACACTAGCACTATCCACTGAAAGGATATTGGGTTAGTTATACATTAATTCGTTAAAGCTTGACCTTTGTCCTAAACATCGCCACTACTAGCTAATATAGCTAATATCTTAATCGTTCTCAAAAAGATGTAACATCCTTTTTTGGGGGAGGGGGTTACAACATTTTGAAATAAATCGGCTTTTAAAATCCAACATTTTTACCTTTTACCCTGGTTTATTTGTAAACACAATTTGCTTAAATACGATACGAGTGGTGTCCTTTCAATTTAGTTTAATTATATTGTGCATAGAGCATATTTTTAATTCAATGGTGTTTGTAGGTGGGTTTTGATTGTATATGTTTATGTTAATATCTTGGACGATGTTTGCCTGTGTGACTATTTGTGTGATTTGTCATTGGGTCAAATTGTTTGAGAACAGCCATATTAGCCACAATCATACTTTCAATCTAAGCTACAAAAACAACACCCTTGCCACAAAAACATGCTACTGCTTAAATCCAGATGGATTTATATTATTTACCTCGTGCCATCTCTTGAATCCCAGGATACAGTGTGTAAGATGGATCTAAAAGGGGCAGCCTCTTCAAGTACGATGTACCTTTGTGGAGGAGAACGGCTAGCAGTGCCCATCGAAAGCCTACAGCTACCTCTACTGCCCTGTCTCAAAGGTAGATGTTGGAATAGTGTCTGATCATGCAATCATATACATTATTTTGATACAATACCAAATGGAAAGGTTGCTATGTATTGCAGAAAATCAGATTCAAGGGTTCCCAAGAGCAAAGAAATTTCTTAAATATTATTCTGAAAACCGTATACCACTGACTCCACTCGACTGAATCCTAGTACAGGAAAACATGAAATAATGATACCATCTAGGTGATGTAGAAGTCAATATTTCACGATTTCCTTAGTGGGACATAACTCCATGCAGGAGTGGGGCATAACTCCATGCAGGAATACTAATTGGGCCTTTAATTGAGTTAAAAAAAAATGGAAATACAGTTTGATGAAATCCAAACAGAATCTAACAACATTCTGTTAACAACATTCTAACTAAGAATTGTGCACTCTAGCAACATATCAAACTGCTAAATAAACCACAAAACCTACATTATGTGTTGTGTCTTTTTGTGTATTGTGTGCGGGTTAACAAGTGATTAAACATCCTTATACAAATAAGGAAAGGAATAAAGTGGAAGTAAACCAATATCTCTCATGTCAGAGAAAGACAAAAACTGTGTGCTGCTGACCTTGCGGGCAGTCTGCAGCGAGGGCACAATCCAGCCCGCCGTCGGGACGCTTGAGGTGGGCCACATCCGCACCACACAGCCCGACCAGAAGGTATCACATACACACAGTCAAATGGTTTTTGTAAGTAAGTAAGTAGTACCCCGTTTACTCTTCACATATCCCACAATGGGGAATTGGTTCTCCAGATGTTCCAGCTTCCGTAAAGCCAAACTAAAGATAACTATCGTCATACTGTCAGGCCTTGATTTTCTTTTTTAGAATCAAATGGTGAGGATGACGATGCATCATCAGAACTCCTATCCTCCTTTAAACCTATCCATATTGACACTACACTAGCCTACACAGTTAGTGGGTTCTACTAAACACCCAAAATCACTCTAAACTGAAGTTTGCAGTAACCGCTACTTAAGATGACACCTCTCCATCATGACATGCAAGAAAACAATCTTTTGGCAGGGCCAATCCACAAAATGCACTTGAACATGGTTTGGCTAAGTATTTAAGCTCTTTTTTTTTCCTGTATTGATGTATAAATAGGAAGTTTGTAGTTTTAACACACAATATATGTTGCTTCTGGGATTTCCCTGTTTTGCCCTTAGAATTGTGAGTTTCAATGGGAAAACTTTGAGGTCCTGCAGAAGCGAGGCTTCACTGTACGACCAAGCAGTGGTCAGGTGGAGGCTGGCCAGACACGCTCCATCACTGTCACATGGATGCCTCCTAGTGGACTCAAGGTGGGTGAGCAACTGGCTTAAACACACCATAGTTCCTCAGTTCACACAAAATGCTTAAATTGCAGATGAATCCTGTGCCATAAAGAGCAAGAGTGGAAATAACCTAAACTAAACTAAAAATGTGAAATTGAATAGTATAAGGTTAGTTTGGAGTTAAAATTGAAAGGAAAATGACATGCTTCGATATCTGGAACTTAGAGGAATGTCTTTAAGTGTCCACTGGCTTACAATGCCTTTTTATGTCATGTGAGCATGTTTCAGCCCTTTGAGGTGGTGGATGCGTGTGTGACACTGACACTGAAAGCCAATGAGACAGAGGTGTACAACGTCAACTTGATGGCTTTGGTCTCAACAGCTAGTAACTAGCCTTCAACTGAACATCAGCCATTGGAAAGGATGTGCAGTTGTTTCCTGTATGAACAAATAATTGTTGTTGATGTTTCTGTTAAAGGTTATCCATGTTAGACTACTACATGAATGTTTTTGTTGAAATTATTCTTATTTTATCCTCAATGCAAGTGAGCTAAGCTAAACAGGCTAAACAGAAGTACTGTTTGTTTACAGTAGGAGTCACTCACGCTGTAGAAACTTCCTTCCCCCTCTGACAGTTTCAGACAGCAGTTACACTATAAATGTAGTAAAGATGCAGCTAACAGATTTAGCAGATTAGGCAATTGTGTAACTAGGTATTGTTCAGTATAATGAAAATGATATGTTTTCAAATGTAGCTTTTCACCCTGTAACCACTTGGCACAATATTACACAGTGGCCTGTTAACATTATACTGTACAGTACTTCAGAGTGGTTCATGCTGTTGTTCATACGGTTTTCATTGTTATCTCAATTTGCATGCACACCGAAATATGAGATTAGACAAAAAATTATTTACACAAAAAGAAGAGGAATAAGTTTAATGCAGCTATATCATCATTGTTATTTTTTGTTATATTTTTTGTTAAATGTACTGTTCATCCTGAGATCATTTATACTGTTTTAAAGTTGTATTTGTATTACTTTATTTAATGGCATTTGTATTATTAAAACTACCCTTGCAAATTCCCTTGCATAATGAATGTAGTTTAAGTGCATTCCCACTCATTAGTGACTCGCAGTGCCAAATTAAAAACAATTTTGTTTGTGAGCCATCTATAAAATATTTTTCAATGTTTCTACAAAAGACAATGTAAAATAGTTTAAGCACAGCTTCATAGATTGCTGCTAAATTCATAAGAATATATTCTTAATGCATATGGATATTGTAGCTAATTAACTATCATCTAGGTTTACTTAAATTATAATTATTATTAACGCTCTAGTTGTTGGTGTAGCAACAGTATCATCTTTAGCAGCTGTGATTTTACATTGAAGGTGGTTACAAATTATTAAACCTTTTACTTGGTTGTGATTATAAATTATTTCATAAATTTCAGCAGTGGTGATTCTAAAGGTTGGTGGGTCCCCATGTAGAAAGTCCCATGGTGCCCTTCTGACCGACTTCCAAACCTCATAAAGTAATCGGAAATTTTTTAAAATATAATTATTAAGTATATTTTTACATTTTAAAGTTCATCATCTCAGCATACAAATTTGACATTCTGTGATTTTGTAATTAGCATTTTCCACATTTCTTAATTGTATTTAACCTGGGACTCTAGGCAGTGGCCTGCCCTGCCTATTGGCAAAATTTGCCTCGGCGTTTCAACATAAAATCATAGTAGTGCAGGTGTAACAACCGTAACCGCTGCCCCTCCCCGGTCGAGCTTGGTGTATTAAGCCATCGACCTTCCACACACCAATGCACCCAAGCAGCGCAATCCCCCCATCAACCCTCTTCTATATAAGCGGGAGGGTGGATGAGGAGAATTGTCAGTGATTGTTTGGACACAGCTTGCATACAGCCATGCTGCCAGTTGTTTTGTAGTTTCGTTGTGAGCTTGTATTAAAGTACCGCTTTTGTGTCATTGCGTCTCCGTCTGCACCTGCACTCAGCCACAGCCGAGCATTATAGCAGGAAACTATAGTGTATCCTTAAAAAAAACACATCAGACCTTAAGTCATTTTATATAAACTGAATACAGTCCCCTATTTTATGGATTTTTGCATGCCTTTTTTATAAAAAATACAATACCATACTATTACTATTACTATATTGGGATTTACTATTGAAATCAAGAAATAAAACTAATATAAATTAATAATAAAAACATTCTTATTGTCCTATCACACATCTTTTCTGATATTTCGATGGTATACCGAAATATCATATTCAAAATACAATGTTTAGAATGAAAGAGGCCTAGTAAAGATAAATTATATTTTCTCTATATTGTAAATTGCAAAGGGCACACGGTCTAACCAAGAAGCTCTTCATATGAATGACAGATGTCAGTAATGCCTTGACAGAGCCAATGAGAGTTGTCCTCTCGCTGAGATACATGCAGTAAGCATTTATCAGAGACTGAAGCAGATTATACTAAATCAGATTAGTGCACCCCAACCTGGCTATAAAAAGCAAGGTCATTATGAGCTTAGCCTAATGTAATGTCACTCGTTTTATGAAATGTTGGAAATCATACTAGACAATATTTATACTGCCTTTTTTTCTAATCTGATCTTTTTGCCTGATCTCCCACTAATACTGTATAATAGTGCTACTTCATCTGTGTACTGCTAAGAGGTTTTTAGCTTGTCTGTATATGATGGATAATATGTGTATACTGTATATAGACTACTGTGTGCGTGTGAACCACACACATCAGTGATTTTTTACACGTTGTGCCAAATATTAGCTTACCCCCTCACCCTACGTATTATTATTAAGCCATGGGCGCTTGCTCACGCAACGTTCTCAGCAAAAGAAACAAGCAAGGCAGACAATAAAAGTTCCCCTGGGTGTAGTGATGGTCTGTTTGGTCGGCTTCACAACACATGCATGCAGTCAGGGAGGGTGTATCCAGGGGCAACTAACTCTCACCAGCCCTCGGCTGCTCTCTAACTTGGGACGGATGGGTCCCTGTGGAAAGCTACACCCAGATACCAGCCCAAAACACATAAGCACACATTCACAGAAAACATTTTGAACACAGACACCTCCATCACAAACACATTCTATACGGTTACTATGGTAATGTATGGGTTGAATGTAAAGTTTTAGAGATTAGGGTGGGGCCTTGTAGCCTCAACTATTAACATACTATAAACTACTATAAGACTAGTAGTTTTAATGCAAAGGAATTAAAATATAATATTTTATTTCTATACAATCCAACTCAATTTAACTTTATATCAGACACATACAGTATGCCCATATCAGTAAAAAAAAAAAGGGAAAAAATTAAATACAATACATGGACAAACAAAACCGAAAATTGTACAAGCTCATGGCATTTCACAAGTCCACAGTGATGAAAACACATACAGAAATTTATTCCAATGTTTTCAAAAACAAGAGGAATACCTTGTGTCACTTTGTGTAGGCTCAGTTAAAGCCGTTATGATTACATTTTTTAGAATCAATTAGCCGGCATGTATATTTCTACATGAAATTCCTCAAATTAGCATGAAAATTGAGAACATTTACTAGTCACAAACATGCAACATAAAGCAAGATTCTGAATGCATGCTTAAATGCCACCTGAAGCTTTTCATTTTCGCTTTACTATATGCACCACAGATGAGCTGGATAGAGAGATGCTCCTTGGTTTTAGCAATCATGATAACTCTTTTCAGAATTAAACTAAAGTTAAAAACTGAGGGCTGCAACTATGGCCATGGCCATAAAGAAAACACATACATATTGTAGTGTTCCTTCCTTCAGTGCATAGATACACAAATCTGTACGGTGTTTATTTTTTAAAAACAATTTAATTAATAGTGGTTATTATGCAAAATATACAATTTTGTAACATGCACATTTTTCATTTTTGAAAAAGTGTTGGTCAAAGTCTCTTGGCAATCAAGCTACCATCCCATCTCTAGGTAGGGTAGTTTTAGAATTAGCAAAGGCACAATTGCATCTAGCACTGCCTAGGACACTGGAGTTGACTATATTGCGTTCTCTCACTAGTCATTAAATCAAATCAAAAAACAGTTTGGGGATTTCGGTTGTCCTCCCCACCATAGCAAGGGCCATCCCTAAAGGGACCCAGCTCACACAACGAGGGCACAGTGTCCTTACGTCTCCAAGTAATGCCTTAACCCTTCGAACACTCTTGTCACTTGCTACCTTATAGCTAGTTGATATATTATCTAGCTAATTTCTGTGTAGACTGAACATTTCTGTGTAGACTGAACAAATTTCTGTGTAGACTGAAATGCCATCTTAACATAGGTTAAGATGGCATTTCAGTGACGCCGCGTGGTCACAAGCTGTAACTGCATTCTGTTTTTGTGTACAGGTGTTTGTGTACTGTACAATGGTGGGGCATATACAGTTGTTTTGGCAAATCCAAGAGGTCTCATGTTGTGCTGTTTATTTCACTGGGACTTACTAAGACCAATTGCAATACTAAAAGCAAAAGGTTGAAACAGAATATGTCTTGTGGGCATATTCTTTTCTCCTCTATTTACATTATATTAGAATTGCTTCCTACAATCGCATGAATAGGCTTCACTTTTTTGACTGGATCTTCTTTCACATTCAGAAATGAATGTAATGTAAACAGATCACTAATGTTCAAAAGAATTAGACCACAAACATTTTATGCAATTGTTTCATGTTCTGCTTTGACCTGATTCATATTTTTAGTTACAAGTTTGTTTTTTAAGACTTTACAGCATTTAGCAGACGCTTTTATCCAAAGCGACAATTAGTACATTTGTCAATAGCTGAAAAGGTCATACACATGATACCGTAATGAAACAACATTCTGTTTGAATAATGAAAGCAGCATGTCATCAGGGATAACTTAATTAACATATCATTCAATCCTCAAAATAATTGATAAGAGCCTAAATACCAGCAAAGTTCTTAATTTTCGAAGAGCTGATCTAACATTGAACAAAAGAGATAAGGCTTTAAAAAAAATATAGGATAAAGACAGAAGTTTTGACATAGAACTTCAGTTAGTGGGAGTGTTATGAGATAGAGAGGTGGATTCTGAAGGTAGATGGGTATTGACTCTGCTGTCCTCACTGCTGCAGGAAGCTCATTCCACAATTGTGTCACCAGGACAGAATACAGTTAAGACTGGGCTGAGCAACTCTTGCACCCTCGTAGCGACGGAGGTGCCAGCCAACCAGCCGAGGTGGTAGATCGAAGCGGCAGAGCGGGGCAGTTCCCTGTAGACCAACACCAATGTCTTGAATCCGATGTGGGCCGTGATGGGGAGCTAGTGAAGGCCTATAAAGAGGGTGGTTATGATCGGTTGAATACCAGACGTGCTGCGGCATTTTGAACAAGGGTCTGGTAGCAGAGGCCGGTAGTACAGCAAGCAGAGAGTTG
Organism: Percopsis omiscomaycus; assembly: GCA_027575585.1. Classification (NCBI taxonomy): domain Eukaryota; kingdom Metazoa; phylum Chordata; class Actinopteri; order Percopsiformes; family Percopsidae; genus Percopsis; species Percopsis omiscomaycus. The sequence continues at coordinate 10,376 of JAODLI010034649.1, read as the reverse complement.
CAGGAGTATAGATGGGAAATCACTACAGCTTGGACCAGGAGCTGTGCCACTTCTCTTGTGAAGAAAGTGAATGGAGGATGGAAAAATAAACAAAGGAAACGTGAAAGTGAATGGCAGTATGCAATGTGCAAAACTTCCAGATAACTTTTAAATACCGTATCTGGTTGCAAAATGATGTAGCATTAGTGAGGCAACACATTAGCATGCAAACTCAAATATGAGTGTCATTAAAAGCACAGTCCCCCAGAACTGCACATTTCTGCCCCAGCTCAGTGTTTACAGTGTTACACCCATCCTACAAATGTGGGCAGCTGTTGGATGGGGGGGATTAGTATGAGCGCCATAGGGGGAGGAGTAGTGAGAGTGCTGAACCATTCAGCACTCGAGTGCTGAATGGTTCGCTCTCAGAATTCTGTGCTCTCAGAATTTCAAACTAAAACAACGTTTTTGACACACTGTTTTCAACCACAAGGGAAATTCTGGACACAAACGGGAGTGCACCTTTAATTTAAGTGTAAAACATTGTTCGAACCAACATATCAAAAAGTATTGATCTTGAACAACCACTGAAACAAAGTTACATTATGAGAAGATTTGCAACTTATTTAGTACCAAAGATGGCACTATTTCTCAGTAAAATTGTCCGATTTCTAGTGGCCGGCGACCCTTGCCGTGCGTTATGACGCTGCCGTAAACGTGGGGTTTCCCAGCGCTGAGAGCAGGGTTACCGCGCCCATCTCTGCTGTTTGATGGCCGGAGGAAGCGTTTGAGAATACTGGTGTGAAGGAAGAAAAAAGGGAGACGACGGTGGGAAAGACTAGAAGGATTTTTAGACTGGAAAAAAGGTTGCTCTGCATTGGAAGACCACTCAACGGGGTTCCGACCGCCGGCTATTATTGCAAAAAGAAATTCGTCTTTGCTTGGTGAAACACCGCCTCGTCTTTTAACGCCTCTGTGCCGGTGCGTCTCCCCTCAGCGGATCGAAAAACTGGGTTCGGGGAGTGCCGCTCCTCGATAGCTTTACTAGCTAAACCTGTGCTAGGGTGGAGAGAGGAGAGTCGATTTGCAGTTTCCCGGTCAATGTGATTTAAACGACGGATACATTCGACTGAAAGCGGGTAAGATAATACCACGGAACTGTGATTATTGTACTAGGATAAATCACAATGTCTGTGCAGTTTGTCCAACTTGTCTGGATGGGAACAGCTGGGCAGGGAGGACAAGGGGGTTAAATTGGGATGAGTGACTCGTTTATCCGTTTTAGAGCTAGTCGTCGTTAGCTTGTTGCTTGCTTGCCAAAGAGTGGGTGGGGGTCACTGTTCCAAGATTTGGGTGCTATAGCTCTTCTATGCCTTTTTGAAAGCATAACGTTAATCCCTGTGACAGGGATTCATTCTCAGCGGTTAACTATCACCAGGTTAATGGCCAACGTTAACAGGATCAAATAACGTTGCATCTTAATTTGCTGGTTGTGAGTAGCCACTTAATGCTAGCGTTAGTTAATGACAGCTTGGTAAGTTAGCTAGCACCCCTCCTAAACGTCCGGGATTCTTTACGCTGTGGGCACTTTATCGTTTTCATATTTACCCAACTAACTTTACCTCTACCAATTAGATATAGCATCTTCCATACCCAATGCAAGAATCATGTTTAGATTCCAATACACCATGCTGGCTTACACCCTAAATCTATAGATCCGTCCACGTTATTAAATGGTTTGCTAAATACATGGCTAGTAACTAGCGTCGCGTGATCTATTTTCTTACGTGTAGCTAATTTTACCTTTGACCAAATCAAGACAAACTGTCGGATTATTAATAAATTGTATTTTTACATCTCCATACAGTAGTAACACTTTAATAGACCTTTTGGATTTTCGTTTCAGACATGATGAAAACTGTAGCATCATGCAATTGACATCGAAGCGAGTCTAAAAATGGCTACTTCACTAAAACGATCACCACCCCCACTTTTCTGTGGCTAGTTAGCCAGCAGTAACCCGTTTCGCTGGCTGCTATGGGTGGGTGTACCTCGGACACAACCGTTCTGATATTTTTCCTGGATCATCGGTGAACACCAATAATGCCCGCCGTGCAGTATATACTGTGAATATGTAACCTGTGAACAGTCTTTGCCTAATGTCGATGCTTGCAGCCCGCAAATACATATTATACGGTAGGCTATGGACAGAGTATTCCATACAGGTATAAAGGTTTGGTAATGGAGCAATCATTCTTGATAGTGCTAGAAAGAAAACTACCTCGTTAACATTGTATTACCCTCTTTAGAATAAACAGTAAAGAGTAACTGGATGTTTGGTGTCAACGTAGTAGTTGAGGCGAATAGGGAAATTGTGGGCCTCGGTGATTTGGTTTATTATTTGACTGTAACGAGTGTTAAAGTTACCTGCGTATCAGGAACGCGCCTTCTGGATTAATCTCATTGGCCTTAATTTAAACCTCTCATATTAACGCGAGGACGCGCTTCACTAATGGGATTCATTTAAATCAGTTTATCTCGACCCGCGGCTCTATGGCGGAGCAACTTGCTAGCCGAGTAGCCGCGAACCCTCCGCGTAGGGAGGAAACGGGTTCCGCTGAGCCTCCTCCCTGCAGAACTACCGCAGGGGAGGGCTACTGTTATGTGTTGAACGTTCTGAGTACGGCTTTGTAGTGTCAAAACCTAGATTTGTGTCGCAGAAAGCCGAGGCGGTCGGCCGCGGCGCTTAAGCTCATTGGTACCGCGAGAAGGGCCAGGCGGGATTTGTATACCGCTTGTCGGGCTGCAAAAGTACCACGGAGAGTTTAACAAAATTAAATTCATCTAGTCACTGACATCGTTTTCTCATGAGTTTCTGCCCCGTGTCTTTTAAAAGAGCTATTTGTGTATAGCCGGTCCACAAAGATTAATTCATCTTGCTAGTCGCCCCCCTCCTCTTTCTCTCCGCCTCCTTGAATGAATGGGTTCCTGTATTCAGGGCCCAAGCAGCTGCAACGAACAAGATGGCGTTCAAAGCCTTTTTCATCGCCGCTTTTTCTCCGACCAAGCGAGACAGCTGCCTAGCATCGGAAGGATTCGGGCTTGGCAGACTAGGCTGGCTTTTATTTTGTCCTATCGATAAAACGCATTGATCAAAACGACGAATTGGAGCGTTTCAGAAAGAACGGAAAATCCTCGTAAAACGAAACCGATTGTGAGCCTACGATATAGGACAACATGGTGGGGAAGGGGTGTAATGCATATTGACTGTCAGCTTAGCCCGGTGAACCGGCTTGTGAAGACATGTTGCATACATTCAAAGTATGAAGTGTCATTTCTGACAGCCAAAATAGGGATTTATGGCTTGATACATTTGTGACCACTTGTTAGAGGAAATTGGAATGATGTGATAACTCTGAGCACTTTTGTATTTTTATTTCTAAACGTTACTTCAGCCATACTGTATAGGACAGCAACTGAGATTTACAGAAATTGTGTTTTGTTTTTTTTACCTACGAGGGGACTTATCTATTCTTAATAGTAAAAATTGAAGTTGGCCAGGTGTTTTGTAGGCCATGGAAGTATTATTACTGTACACTGTTGCTTTTATTCATGGTTTGATGCAGCATACGCAGTTTTCTGAATCTCATGTGACCTTAAAAGAAGGTAATTTTTGTGTTTGAAAGAGTGAGTCAACTTGGGCTAGCTGAAAAGTTAATTACAAAAATGTTCTTCTACATACCCCCCAAACATATTGCCATCTTCTTCAGTTACTGCACAGATTCTGTTCTTGGATAGAATTGGTAATTCTTGTAACATCGTTGCATCTCTGTAACAGCTTTTTCTGAGAGTTTTCATGTCATGTCTGTGAAAATGAGTTGGCCCAGTCACTTTAGGCCCCCATCATAACTTGCACTCCTTTCCATTGCAGACACAAACTACTGGAAAGAACATGTAGTATTTTAGGAAAGGTCTACAAAGCCAACCCCTTACCCTGCGAGAGAATACTTTGATAAACTATGTAATTGAATTGATGATCTGTGTGGTCAGAATGTGACCTGCCTATGACTCATATCACGGGATGCCTATAATTCATAAAGTTACTTACATTACATCATGTTCCTGTGATTGACGAGAATAGCACGGTTTGTATGCATACCTTTTTTAACACATTAGCTTTGTCTCACCATGATACGAGTAGTAGCCTACACAGGAAACCCGCCAAAAAGCATAGCCCTGAACAGTTGTTTGTTTTTTTGGTACCCAAATGTGCTCTTTGCAGTAGGATATGTGCTACCACAAGAAGAACATATGTTAGACTAAACCCTTTATGAACTAGGGAGTTATTGTTCTCGCTGACGTTCGTTTGGTTGTTGTTTTTTTAGTCTCCTCTTTGCAATTGTGGGATGTGAATGGGATTAAATTCTTAGTTTGTGGATTTAGGCCTTTAGGATTATATGGCTCGGTCAGTGATATCGCTAATTTATCCGCTGTCATCTACAATCCCACTTCAAGCCACATACAACTTTCTATTATAATCAAAGGCCACCGTCATGAGAATTTTGGCTTTTTGAGACAAACGCTGAACTGCAGCCTACATTATGTAAATAGTTTATTTTTATTTTTTTTAAAGGTTTGTTTTTAGGTTGGATCATTGTATCAAAACTGTCGTCCCACTCTAGGTGTAGCGTATCTGTTCCGGGCAGAAGTTTCCTGTCATACCCTTTGTCCCGCTGTGTCTCTCCTTGTTCCTCATTCTATCATTTCGGTGCAACAGTGAGAAACAAACCGCCAGGGAAATGGCTGCTAATGTTAGTTCCAGAGGCCTCGCTGGTTGTTAAAAGCTCTCAAAGGGAGAGTTTAGATCACCTACCATTTGTGTTCATAAGCATGTTTATCTCTTTGTGGTGGCCTCCTACAACACAGCCTCCATTACATTGCTGTAGCAGGATATTCAGGAGTGCTGTAGTGTGCTGTACTGGTCGTGCGGTCAAAATCCATTTTCTGATCTACTAGGTTTGACAAGGAGGGAAGTTTTGTGCACTAGGCTTTGAAAATGCTTCCTTGGGGCGTGAGGGACATCAAAATATTACTGCTAAATGGTTAGACAAAAATTGTACATCTCTACATATGAAGTGGCTTGACTAAAAGAAATGGCTCTGACCAAGAGCCTTATGTCTGTCACAGTGAGGACTCAACAATTTTAAACAGTCGGCTGGCTGTCCCACTTGGCTGTAATGGGACCTGATGAATAAGTGGGCCACCTTAAATCTTTTGCCCTTATACACGGACCACTCATTTGTCCTGCAGACTAACATTGTCTCACACACCTCCCTTTCATACAGGGCTTTGCTGTTGCCTACATCGGCCTACTTTTTATTTTTAAACTGTTAGGGCCAGTTAAAGACACTCTAGGCATGGGCTGCCCAAATATTATTATGATCTGGCCACTGATTCAATGCGTCCTGCTATGAATGGTATATCAAAATCTCAACCATAGTGTAGGCAAGTGTATAATAATCACATATTGCCTAACCTTAGCATGGATGTTGGTTTGTTTGAACATCCTGCCCACACATTCACACCCCTTTGCGGCGCTTGTGTTGAAGGATAGGGATGATAAAGCCAGTGCTTGACCACCCCATGGGCCCAAAGTATTTTGGAGCGCAAGCACATCTTTGCCATAATGTTATATTTTTAGTTGTCTCTTTATCAACCCCCGCCTTTCATCTGGGGTGAGATTTGCTTTGCCAAGAGTCATTCTAGTCATTCCCGGTGTGTGCATGTGTGTACACTATGGCTGACTCGCAGCCAATGTACATGGTCTTGTGCAATGTAATGTTGTTCACTGGTTACACAAATTTCCCCTTTTTGATAGCAACACAGCTAACAGTTGTGGTTACAAATTGCTTTTGTTTTCCACAGTGGGCTTAACCTGAAGTCAGTGTATTTCCTCTGAGCTATCGTATGAGGCAGTTTACATTTTGCTTGCTAGCTATCTAGCTAACCCAACAAGAGTTAACATCACAATGGATTTTAAATGTTTTCCCGTTGCCTGATGTAAATATGGCACAGGATAGTTGTAGTGGTTATGTTCCAGCTTATTTGACTAGCAGTAGCTGCTGTCCTGTATCCATGGCTTGTCACTACTGTTTTGACTAGTCAAAGCAAGTGGCATGAGAGATGACCCACACAGCTCTTTGGCGGCACTGTGCCCTGCCCCCCCTCCCAAAAGTCCACCACAAGGCCATTTTTGCATGTGCCCCCTGCACTTTGAATAGAGGCATGCTCTCTTTATATTTACATTGTAATCCTTTCGATTTGACTGCAATGGGGAAAATGTAACCAAACCAGAATCATTAGAATGACAAGAACGCTGCCAACCCCTCCTATCTGTAAAAGCCAAAAGGGCCACACAGTAACTTGAGTAAAAGGGGAGTGCACTGGCTGTCATGTGACTTCTACACACACCAAACGCGTACACACACTCGTTCCTCTCTGTTTGAAAGCTGGGTAAGAAGGGTACATTTATTAATGCAGTCAAAGAGGTGTATTTTGTGTTTTTAAATAAAGTCATACTTGTGGCTCTGGGCTAGTTTTTTCACATTCATATTCTGTATGAAAAAGATATTTGTACAGACATCCTGAGCACAGAGACCATACAGCTTTTGTTATTGTATGTAACTGACAAAAAGCTAATTCATTTTGCCTTTACCCTAACAACAGCAAGTCCCAATGTCTTTAATAGATTTTCTGGTCAAAGTATATCTACAACTCTGTAACCTACAGTTACACTACAGTTGAAAATTAGCCGGCTGGCTAACACTGGCACATTTACAGAAATGTTAATGCATGTGCGCTGTCCTTTATAAATACAAATAAAAAATACTTGACCCTCTTTATTTGCTTGTGCACAATGTGATTGTTTGTAATGGTGACCAATGTAACACTAGTGGACAAATATTTGTAAAGTAAGTGTCCAGTTCTATAGTGCGAGTCATGAGATGCTAATTTATAACCATGCATTGGCAGCTTAAAGCGTGGTCTTGGCGTGCCCTGTTATTTATGTTACCTCAGAAGCATGACTAGTGTAACCCCTATTATGTTTGCAAGATGGCCCCTGTAGCTTGAAAGTTCTCTGCTGAAGTCAGGTTCAGGTGGTATAAGCCAATGGTGTCCTCACGCTACACTCAGCCCCACCCATTCTCTTCATATCTGACCTAGTGATTCATTAGAAAATGTTATGTTGCATGAAGTTTATACCTCGTACACGGAATATAAGACGCAATTAGGAACGTGCTGTAAAAGTGGTTTATGTTAATTTTCTCATGTGGCTACATCACACATTTGATGGTAGACAGTTCATTTTATTCATATTTTCTCATGTTTTTATTTCCCCCTTTTCACTGTCTATCTGCTAGACCAATATTAAAGTGGAATGCTAATATAAAAAGTGATGTTTTGTTCGGACGAAACGTTTAGAGTGGGGACAAGTCTGTCTGTATTTTCTGGCCAGTTTAAGCTGTACTTCCAGTGTGCCTTTCCTAATCATGTCTTCGTGCCATACCTGTCTTGTGGAACCTGTTTAGTTTGACTGGGCAGGGCCAAGGAGGTGGCTCCTGTGGCAGTTGAATTCAGCAATCCTTTGAAATTTTGGGTGTTTAAGGGCTACTGAAGTCTTACAGACTCGTTGTTTGTGTTTGATTTCTTGGTAACTGATTTGCACAATTTCTCTCTGCTTTTACCTATATGGCTGATGAGTGACCTGATTATGCTGTCACCTGAAAAACATTTTCTGCATTAAAATGGTCAAAAGATTTTAAAGTAGCCATTTTATCGTTAGACGTTTGAGGGTCGCTGCTTGCTTGTTTCGGCTGTCACAATGCATTCTACCCACTAAGTGCTCATGACATCATGGAATGTTTCACAAATCAATTAAACACAACCCCTCCAATTGATGTTATGTCCGCTATCATCTGACATTAACAACTGGCAGCCACAAGCTGAAAGCATCCAAATCCGTTACATCTAAAGGGAATATCGCTAATATTACCGTTATATATTACATCAAGTGTTAAGCACACATCCTTAAATGACTAACGCAACTGTAATTTAAGTTATAGGCTTACAGGCAACTGCAGGTAGGTACAGTATGTAGTCTGCTGAACTGAACAGTCAGGCGATCAGTGACGACCAATTTGTGACTAGGCAGTGATGACCTGCTTAGTCACACTTAACTTGTAATATAATAATTTAAAAAATCTTGAACCCTCATTCTAAGAAGTTGGATTTAAAAAAAACAAACTAAATTCCATAGACCTAACTACTGTTTTGGCCAAGGAGTTATTTATATTTTCTAAATTCATTAAAATTAACACAAATGACAAAGATAACAATTAATGTACAGTGCAGGGACAGGCAGAAAACCCAGTGGGGTTATTTGAAGCCTCCACCTAAATATTGAAATTTCATAATATTAGAGTGAACACAAAATTAACATACAGAAAATAATATAACTAGAAGTGGCCCCAACCCAGTTAACAATGTAGTGCTCAGTTTTGAGTTACTGTGGCAAAAAACGTAGTTAGTTTTTTCTTTCGAGATATGTGTTACTAGAACATCCCATAAATGTTTTTCATGACGATATGTAATATCGTCATGATATTCAACAGGCAATGAACCTGAATTGTCGAACCGGAATATACCATGCCATTCTTTACGCAGGACATTACTGCCAGGTCCAACAATTCATCTTTGCATTCAGAAAAAAATAACTTGCTGGGTTGTAAAATGGACTTTGGGATGGTACTACTGAAACCGATACCATGGAAAGTGAAGTGGATGGGAGCAATGTGACATCTAGCCCTTCAGCCATCCGTGCTTTGCTTGAGGAGGACTACAGCGTTCTAGAGATTTTCGAAGCGAAATGGACCTTTCTCTAAACAAGCAATGCATTACACTGGACGAAAGCCTATTGCTTTGGTGGTATAAGGACGCATGCTTTTTGAGAGACTTAGCATTCTTGCCAAGTAGTACCTCGCTGTCCGTTATCTCAGTCTGACTAATCGACTCCACTTATTGTCTTTTGTAGTTGACTACAAAAGTTTTGTTTTGCCATGCATGCAGGCCAAGCATTGTCCTAATGAGTCCCTTTTTTACTATGATCAAGCCATCCTCTCATTTCAATCCCAAGGTTCCTGCTTCTCCCGCATTAATGGGCGCGGATGTCACATGGGGTACATTTGAAAACGTATAGAATATATGTATGGCCCTTTTGTCACTTCGTATGCAGCTCTAGCTTGTGCATTGTATTTATTTGTTCTACTGGAAAGGGTCTCATGAATTATTGTTTCACTCAATGCTAGATGAAGGCAATCCTCTATGGGCAACCACTAGTGTAAAAAAAACCTACAAAACATTTGTAACCAACAAACTTTCCAGATTAGATACAGATGCGAACATGTCTTTTCTGAATGCCTATGCGTGTCTCCTATATTAACAGCCTTATTCAACACCGCCAAACTTCTCTGTCCTTGATGTGTGTTACATTAGAACTGGGTCACCAAGATGCAATGCATCTAAATCGCAGTATGGTTACTAACCCAACAAAACAAACCAGTTTGGTTTACAGTACTATTTGAGCCATATAGAAACAAACCGCAAACTTATTGGGCAAAGCGATATCAACCCTTTGTATTTTTTAAATCTTCTGGTAGGCCAGGCATGCTGGGGATGGAACCTTTTTAGTTGGGAGTCGGCCTCCCTAACCACTAACTTATCCTGTCCTCTAAACATGAAGTAGAGCATCCTGGGGCAGCCCCACTATCCCACATGGTGAACCCCATTCAGGGTAAAAATAAGAGCTTTCCGTTACAATTTGGAAATTGCGGTCCTATAGTATTTTCTGCTGTCAGCCGAATTTTTCTGCTAAACCGTAAATAGGGGAGGCCTATCATTATGGTCAGAATTGTGTCAGCTTATGCATACTCATTTGTAGCCCGTGGGATTTGATTCTACTTTCAATGGGGCAAAATAGGCTACCATGCCTTAGGCTCTTCATTGTGGATTTCGGCCATTTTCCCGGAGCCCCATAAGGATTTGAAATCCACCGCGTCCTCCTTCTCAGACATTTAGCCAGTGATTAAGTCTTCTCCACATCCAAATTAACAGCGCAGAGGCTCTCTGTGGGCAAGCGGAATCTATTCCTTGTCATCTAGCTCGTGTACATTAAATTGGCAGAACGTGAAACAATTAAAGGCCAGCTACAAGAATCTGCGGCCTGGGGAGCATGATAGTCTAGTGGTCTAGGTTTCCCAGATTCCCAGAGGTGGCCTACCTGTAAGCATCCTTGAGCAAGATGCCTAACCTCTACCTGCTCCATGTAATAGCACCATGTA
>JAODLI010034639.1:0-18969 GCA_027575585.1 Percopsis omiscomaycus | reverse complement strand
ACCTATGCATTTGCGCAACATTACTCAAAGGTTTATCATTTAATCCTTAAAACAGTTTACTAGTTACAATAAAAGTCTTTTATAAAAGTCTTTTATAAAAGTTTACAATCTTCAGACATTGTAAATAGTAGTAAATAATTGCTAATAGCGAAGTGCTTATTGTATTTGTACAAGACCAGTGAATGTACCATTTGCTTACAACAGCCACCTCCCTGCGTGTCTGACAGAACCCTGCTAGTCTCTAATAAGCCATTTAGTGCAGCGCTTCCCTGTGATCTTTAACACGACCTAAAAGAAAATTGTTGGGCAAACACTGGATGTCCTTGCTTACTTAATGTAACTAATGGCACATGTTGGAGTGCTGAGTGATGAACACACTCTTTGCTTGCTTGTCTTCCAGGTTCGACTTCCCCCTAATACCAGCGATGACGTGGATGAAGACCCGACAGGGAACAAAGCATTATGGGACAGAGGCTTGCTCAATGGTGCCTCGCAAAAGGTATCAGTTCTCTTGTTTCTCTGTTTGTCCTTCCCTCCTGCTGGCACCTGTCACCACTCTTTCATGTGTCTTTATCCCTGCGACGAGCAGGCCCTCCATAATAAACGCGCTGGCACATTTATGAAGCGAGCGTACGACAGAATACTGGTTCTGTTCTATTGCAGGTTTTTTCCTGCATAGAGTATTACGAGGCTGCTGCCTCCATTAAATTTCGTGCCGCCTCCAGCTCTCGACAAAACTCTGGGTGTCTTCATGGAAAACACTAACAAGCGTTGCACTCTGTGGATTTCTGTCATTTGTAACTGCAATTGCGGCATTACGCTACCAGTCAGCTTTTCAGCAGAAATGGAATGATACAGCTGTATTACAAACTTAGTGAGATTTCTCCCTTCTTTTTCTTGTCTACATTGTATAAAATATCACCATTCCCAAGATTGTACGATATGATTCCTATTGGCTGTCTCAGTTTTTTATTCATCCTTTGCATTGAGAAAAAATCCTTTCTTGCATTTCCTGTAGTAATTCTTGGCCTGTTGTAATTGCTGATGTATCTCTCCCTAGGCCGAGGTGATAATGAATTACCACGTGGGAGAAACGGTGCTGTCTCTGCAAAAGACCACCCTGATCCCCGGGGGCTCCGAGTCCCTAGTCTATACCACGCTGTCTGGGGGCATTGGCATACTGGTGCCTTTCACGTCCCATGAGGTAATGGTCATATGCATGTACGCACACACTAAAGATGTGGACCTGTCTTTCTGAGGACCTCTTTGTGTGCTAGGTTATGTGCTAAATGTTGGTGGAATAGGCATTACCACAACATATGTTTTTGGCAGAGTTTAAGGAAATTTGATTGGGCCTCCTGGACTCACTACCCCCCACCCTTTGTCTTTGCACTCTATCTAGGATCATGACTTTTTCCAGCATTTGGAAATGCACATGCGGTCCGAGTTCCCGCCATTGTGTGGAAGAGACCACCTCAGTTTCAGATCATACTACTTCCCCGTCAAGGTTGGTGTCATCTCTTTGTGCTGATAAAGCCCCTTTTGAATTGAAGGGGAAACATTTTGATGGCTCTGATCCGTTTGGAAATATCTGATCTTTTGAGAGATGAGACGTGTCAAATAAACAGTTTGGAAACCAGCAGCGCCAACAGATGATAAATCGTTCTCGTGTGTGTGATTTATTGATTGAAGATGTGTCCACAGATTACTACTTAACCCCTCTGTTTGTTTCCAGAATGTGATAGATGGAGATTTGTGTGAGCAGTTTAACAGTATGGACCCTCACAAGCAGAAGAGCGTTGCGGAGGAGCTAGACCGAACCCCACCTGAGGTTTCTAAGAAACTGGAGGACATCCGAACGCGCTACGCCTTCTAAACACGTGCACTCTAAACTCACTTGATTATTTGTAAAGCAAGCCTATCATGTTAAACATACTGGTTTATGTCACACAAGTTCATCCTCCTGTTTTAAAGCATGGTGTCACCAGTACGAACATGTGAACATCTTTCACACCTCTACCACACTCTGACTGGAACTTCTCGCAGACAATTGTGTGTGTGAGAACACAAATAACACCACCTCTGCGTTTACCAATAGATCACACACAGCTTTCTTTGGAATTCACAGTAATGTCTGGGTCTTGTCACATTTTCTACTGATGAAGATGTTGGTTTTAACTAGACTCTGCCGTCGTCTGGCCTGGGTGTGAGGTTAGAGTTACTGAAACCTTTTTTAATTGAGCTTAAGGATATGGATCCTCTAAATGTTGACCTTGTGACAAAACTTACTATGAGGAAATGTATGCATTGCTACTTTTGATTGGAATTGTGTTTTTATTTTTATTTGACGTATGTGGTATTATTATCTTGTGGTAATATTGCTAGTGGAAATCCTTCATGTTCAAATCTACCTAGCCCACCTAGGCAAATTGATAGTCTTGTTGAACCAACTCTGCCCCTATACAGCCAATCCCTGGCTTTCATGTTGACATTGGTTGCTATGGACGTGGGGAGATAAAGAAATGGACAGAGGATGCTGAAAGTTTGCTGTTGTTGGGTGTTCCCCTCAGTTCTGTGAATTCCCAACCTCATTAAAATACCCCCACACACCTACCCACACATACACACCCCTACCCACTGTATAACGGACATTGCATTCCACTGTAGTTATTTGATATAGGGGCAGTGGTAAGGGATTTCTTCTTTTTTTTTGTGTAAATAAAAGTTTTTTACCTTATTCTTTAACTTGTTGGTGTGTCATTTCAGTTGTGTGCTGCAAGACTCAACACGTGTAATCTGTTCTAAGATACCAAACGACTTGAGTGAAAAATGTATGTGGTAAAGTAGAATTTCAGATATAAAAGTAAAAAGCTCCATGGTGGGTTTAAACCCTAACACTGTTGGAACTATTGGTTCTGCATATCACGCTGCTGTACAGCAACCTAATGCGGTTGGGGGATCTCTACAGCAAAATTGGATACAAGAAAATATATATAATTAGCTCACATAGGTCAAATATTAAACTGAACTCGTAAAATAGTTTGATGCCAAGTGTCTCACCCCTTTAACTACAGAATATACATTTATTTGGTGAGCTTTGCCATTTAACCTGGTATGAAGACAACAGTTCCCCATTCTAAGAGTTTACTTTTGAAACAGATTTGTTTTCTGGTTCTTTGACTTCAACATTGTCAGCCAATGCATAAACAAAAATGCCCACTCATTAGTTTACCATATGTTCAGACTGGCAACATCAAAATGTGTTCATTAATCAATGAACGATTGCATTTTGTTATCTTGTTGGTGATTGGTGCACCCCTTGGCTACAATTGTCTTACAGCTGTTTGCCTTTTTCTTTCTGTGATCTGTCTATTTTATGTCCTTGTGTCCCTTTGATTAGTAACCTACACTGCATATTCATCCCATCCCAGGAGTTTGAGATATGTTTAACTTTTGGTTTATACATGTTTATTTTAGGCATTTTATTTTTCACAAACCTATCTATTCTGAAGTGAAGATATATGTCATGGACACATTCTGAGAAAATGTCATAAACAGGTCTGTGAAATAATTGTTTTGGTTTGCCGCAGAAATGTGTCAGAAATAAACTGAAAGCATAATTGCAAAATCTGTCCTGACCTGCTGTTCTCTTGTTCTCGATGGTTTATGTCTGAGTCATGTAGGTGTTTTTGAGAAGCAAGAAGCAAGGTATTTTCTTAGGTTCACATTTATGTAACCCTGTCAGAGCTTGTGCCTAATGAGTGAGTTTTGAAAGCGGGTTTTAAAAGCAGGACTAATACTGGTAGAGTACCTGTATTAGTCACACTTCACTATCTTAAATCACACAAAATGTTAAAGGTTTTTAAAAAAGCCATACAGCTGTAACCAAATGTATGCATGTATTCCTGATTTCATTTAATTTCAGACATTTATCTGGCTGTAAATGGTTGAAAATAATTAATTGTATAATTTAAATAGTGTGTTGATACTTTTATAATACTGTATCTGTTCTTTTATATTCCTTTTGCTGCTATGTCGACCGAAATTTCCACTACAGGGGGATTAATAAGGTTATAAATTATCTTGTTTCTTCTCTGTACTGATGTGCACCCAGTTTTTATTGTTTAACAGCCAGCAGTTGTGTTGCAGAATAATTTATCTCAGAAGTACAGCATTTTGAATGGACAACCTTTCCAAAGGCACCTGATCTGCTCCTATTCCAGAATATTTGAGTGTTGGAGTGCAATAACGGGCTCAAATCCATTTGTTTCTATCTGGAAGGAACAACTGATGACATGCATTGCATATTTATGCAAACCTTGTTAACTTACCGTGTTTTATAGGGTGGCAGTGAGGGAGTTATTTGTGTAGATCTAAGAGCTCAGCCAGAGGTCATTGGTGTCACTGGTTATATTAATGTTATAATTGCTCTACCGTGACCCCTAACAGCAGTTTATATATGACTTGACGGTGCAAAAAGCACTGTCGCTGAAAAGGAATGTGCCCTAACCTGCATTTTTTGTAACAATGGTGGTTGGGGGCAATTTAGGTTTTGGTTGTACTGTTGTACTACTTGTTTACAGATATTTCTTCTGTAATTATGTTTTTTTAAGCACATTCCAGCTAAGGGTTTAACGTTTTGACAGTAGCGCTGATAAAATGTGAATTTCTTTTCAAAATACTTTTTTAATATGTATTTTTTCTAAGATAATAAATATGAGAAATACAGTAACTAAAAATTAGAAAAACAATTTTCTGTTATTTCATTGATATCAATGATGTCAAGTCATTAAGCGTTTTTGGTTGTGTAGTGAGCAGTGGATGCACACATAGACATAAATCAATTATGTCCTATGTCTAGCTCTGAGAGAAACATTGATTCATACCAGTCAAACCTATCAAACTGTATAGGACTAGGTGCAGAGACTGAAAGCTGGAGCTTGGCAAGTGGCTGAATTCTCAACAGTAAAGAAACAATGGATTGTGGCTTTAAGCAGGTTTCCACAAGCATCTGTTTGTCCCAGCTCTGGTTACAGTTTTTTGTAATCGTTTTGGTGCTACTTTCACAGTATGTGGTAAGATTTGACAACTTTTAATACAAAACTCAAAACCCATTATTACCACTTTAAAATAAGATAATCCTTTATTAATCCAACAGTGGGGACATTTGCTGTTTAACAGCAGCAAAAGTTATAGCAAGGAGCATCAGTAAAGGTAAAATATAATAAAATAATATAAGTAAGTAAACACAGCAGTAGTATACCTTAAGCAGTGATACTGCATGAGTGAATTGTCAGTTTTGGAGTGTGTGATCTACTGGGAGCAGTGTTGATTGTAAGGTCTGACAGCAGCAGGAAGGAAGGACCTGCTGTAGGCTATCTCTCCTTCACGCACTGCAGATGAAGCAGCCTGCATCACTGAAGAAGCTGTCCAGTGCTGTTTAGAGTGTCCTGCAGGGGGTGGGACATGTTCTCCATCATGGGATGATAGTTTAGACATCATCCTCCTTTCTCCCACCACCTCCACTGGTTTGAAGGGGCATCCCGGGACATAGCTGGCCTTCTTAAACAGTGTGTTAAGTCTCTCTTCCTGTCAGCAGTCGAGATGCTGCTGCCCCAGCAGACCACTCCATAGAAGATGGTTGATGCCACCACAGAGTCAAAGAAGATCCTCAGGAGTGTCCCCTGCACTCCAGAACACCTGAGTCTCCTCAGAAGATAACGTCTGCACTGTCCTTTCTTAGAAAGTGCATTTGTAATTTGTCAGTCCAGTCCAATTTGTCAGTCCAGTCCATTTTCAATTGACTAAATACAAAACCCAAAATGACACAGTAACAGTTTCACCACAGCTGCTCAGTATTTCTTTAAGAAGTTTTTTACTCAATAAGCTTACAACACTTGCTTCTCCTGCTGGTGCTGGTGCTGATTCTGATTTGGTTTCTGTTTCTTTTACGAATGTATTAATTTCTGTTGGGATTACTGAAAAGCAGTGTGCGCTGCTAGCTAAATCTACTCGCAGTCTACACAGAAACAATCTTATCACGGTTAAAAAGCACTTCTTCTGCTGTTGAATCAGCTCAATGCTGTTTACACAATTTAAGGTCCCTTGCCAAGTCTTTCATCTGCCAGGATTTTATCAGGACCAATAGTATTGACATTGTCATCATCACAGACAGCTGTATTATTCCTTTTGATTGTGCCCATCTCATTAGGTTGCCCCCCCCCCCCCAGATAATTTATTCTTCCACTTGATAGGCCGAGGGGGCGGCCTAGCAGTTATACACAGACATGATTTGAGCTGTTCCCCAGTCTCGCTTGGCTGCTTGACCACCTTTGAGTGGTACTGCCCATTTTATGTGTTTTAATCTACCGACCCCCTAATTTTACCTCTGGTTTTATTCAGGAACTTTCAGACCTGTCAGCTGTCAATAGGACAGAGTTCTTATTCTTGGTGATTTTGATATCCATGTTTGTTGCCCTTTGTCCTCCTTGTTCTGAATTCATCCAACTTTTAGATTCTTTTAATTTGAGTCAATATGTGAAGCAGGCCAGCCGTGACAAAGGGCAAACGCTTGATCTTGTGTTCTCCCATGGTCTCTGTGTGGATGATGTGAATGTGATTGATTTTGCCATCTCTGATCACAACGCAGTTCTCGTCCAGGTTCCACTTCCTTCTCCTGACCCCAAACCCACCACACCGATTCGCTCCCGCCCCCGGAACTCACTGTCTGTTCCTCGCTTCTGTCAAGCTTTTACTGCCTCGAATGCATCATTTAAAACCAGTGAACAGCATAGCCTCTCCGTACAGGAGCGTGTCAGTGTTTTTAACAGCTCCTGCACAAGCATAGGTCCAGTCAGATTTATAAAGCTGAAATCTTCTTCTCTGCCATGGTTGAAGATAAAGAATTAAAGAACTTAAAGAGACAATGCAGGAAGTCAGAGTGAAAGTGGGGAAAAAAATAAACAATGTACATTTCAATATAAAATCAAAGAATAAGAAACACTTATTTTTCAGACCTGATCTTTAAAGAGGGTCACAATCCCAGAATCCTTATTAAAACTATAAATTCTGTCATTGGTCCCCCACCTAGCCAGCCACACCAGATATTTTAGCCATTATTAACTGCTCTCTGTCTACTGGTATTTTCCCCTCCAATATTAAACATGCCACAAATCAGAGGTAATTATAACTACCCCATGTGGCCCCAGTACTAGCAGCATTAATAATCTCTTCTCTAGTCTGTGTGCCTTATAATATAATGTTTGATTAGAGGCCCGCAACCTAGGTGTTTTTTTTATTCAGAATTGTCCTTTGATGCTCAGGTGACTAAAGTGGTGCAGTCCTGCTTTGCACAACTGAGACAGCTGACCAAGATTAGGTCATTCCATTCCTCTGCAGACTTAGAAAAGGTCATCCATGCTTTTATCTCTTCCAGACTACTGCAATACACTTTATTCTGGTATCAGCAGGCAAAACATCTAAAGATAGCAGCTGATACAAAACGCTGCTGCCAGGCTTTTAACGCGTACTAAGGGAAGCAACCACATTACACCGATCCATGCTGCCCTTTACTGGTTACCTTCGGGTTTTAGAATTGATTTTAAGATTTTACTGCTTGAAAATAAGCAGTAAAATCCTGTCTATATCTGTGATTTGCTAACTCCCTATGAGGCTGATCGCTGCTCGAGATCCTCTGGAAGGGCCCAACTTATGATTCCAAAATCTCTACTTGTCACCGGGCTTTGGCTGTCCATGCCCCTCAGACGTGGAACTCCCTGCCTGGAGATCTCAGGCAGGCAAGCACGGTACCATCCTTTAAATCTCCTCTTAAGACTAAATTCTATTGTATTGCTTTTTCTTAATCTGATGGTATATGTTGCAATTGTTTAACTTAATTTATCATGTTTTATCTTAACTTCTGGATCTTATTCGTTTTTTATTACATGTTTTTTATTGTAAAGCACTTTGTAACTGCTTTGAAAGGTGCTATGTAAATATAGTTATACATTTTACACTTTAAACTAATTGCTTTTAATGGCTAATCACTTAAACCTATGTATTTTAACCTGGTTTGTGTACAATATGGTACACAAACATTGTCATACATGATTACCATACATAATACCCGATATACTGTAGCTAATTGGTTTTTACACAGCGCAAAGCACAATTAAGTTGGAGGCCCAGGGGCCCATCAATAAATACAAAGAGGTGGGCTTGGGCCCACCAAGGAGGTGGGCTTGTGTCAATTTATTTTGGTTACATTTCTAAAGTTAATGCCTGATGTTACAGTAAACCAGTGTGAGTTACTGTAGAATCAGGACTGCAGCATGTTATAGCACTTTCAACACGTCAAAGGCACATTTTGAAACATGTATCCTGCATTGTTTAATTAACTGGTTGTTTCAACGATTGTGTTCTCATGGTATTTCACAAAAATGTATTAAGTTGTGTTATAAAAGATTTATTGTAAAAAAAAATCCCTGTTTCCTTCATAGATCAGCTCTTAAAAAATGTAGGGCTTAGCAGATTTTTAGGCTGTTAGCAATTATTTTGAGGACTGAATGATATTTTAATAGGTAATATATGTTGTAAAATGTACAACTAAGTTAGTCCTGATGACATTCTGCTGTCACTATTCAAACAGAATGTTGTTTGCGTACGATACCTGTTGTTTAACCTATTCAGATATTGACAAATGTACTTATTGTAAGTTGCTTTGGATATAAGCGTCTGCTAAATGCTGTAAATTTATAAAAGTATAAGGAATGCAGAATTAAGGTTTTAGTAAGACTTTCTGTGTAATAAGTGTGACCAGTTTTATGTTTTGTACAAAGAGTATTGAAAATTGGTCACTTACATGTGAAAATAGTACCAAAAATGACAAAAAAAACACTGTAATAGTAGAGACATGGCCATGTGCCCACAAACATATCAACTCCAAAACCCACTCTGCCCAAGCCTGTGTCTTGCTGTCAGTTAAAAATAGCAGCATTGTTGTAGCTATGCTATATTTTCATCCCACATGGTTTATACTGTATTTTCTTCAGTTTAGCCATGCCAACAGTCCATAAACTAAACCTAAAACCTATAGTTTATATAGCTTTGCTGTGAGGTTGTGGTGCCGTGGACTTGTGGGAGAGGATATATGAATGCCTGCTAATAATAGATAGTAAAGTATTGTTAAACTGGCCTTCACTGTCCAGACAATTTGTCTTATGAGAAATAGCTTTGAGATCGTGATCCTAGCTTTCTGTAAATGTTAATAAATCTCGAAAATGCTTTATCATGCTCACAGTCACCACTAAGAACACAACTAATTAAAGTTATTCATTAAGGGCACTCAAAAGAGACAGTTTGAGTCAAAACATGATCCCATCAACCATACACAGACTTATCTTGGACTCCACTAAGGCCATGTCTGTTGCTATGTGTTTTCCATGTGCATATCCTTTGTCATTCTGTAGTATTATGGATGAGGATGTGTTGTGTATAACTGGTTGTGGACACAAGCCAAGCTCTCCTGCATTCTTCTGTCTGCCACCTAGCAGCTAGTGGTTAAGTGCTGTTTTCAAAATGCACCTCTAGGTATTTTTTCAAGGGGTACTCATTCATTTCCCTGTGGGCAGATTTTCCCCCAGCGGTTTAGGAGGTTTTTTAAATGGTCATTCTTACTAACAACAAGGGAATTTGTGATGATGTGGAACTCCAGACTTTATCATCACCACAGTTTGACTCAGGACGGATCGACAGCTTCTTTGAAAGTAGGGGAATTATGAGGTTTCATCTGTTGCCTAGCCATCTGTCTAGGCTATAAACCTCCTTTCCTCCTGGACAGAAATTATGCATTCGATGTTCGTAAACCTTGTAGCCCTTCTCAAACAGACAATCTTGCATAATCATAGACAAAGACAACCCATTTGATCCTTATCTAATTTCTTGTAAAAGACTTTAGGAGGCAGGCTACCAGAGCTGGATGTAGTAGGTAAAACCCTCATTCACCAGGTAAGGTATAAGTAATCTTGACATATTGACAACATGCTGATGCTCTCTTTTTACCGGGTTCAATTGTCAACTCATGGCCACTGCAGAAAAGTGCAACGCATTTCACCTATGAAGAGAATCACGAATATGGATTGCAACAGTGAGACAAGTTAAATAATTATTGATTTTATGGAACAAAAAAATAATTAATAAGGGTGGCAGTACCTCACTCCTACAATGGAAATTAATGTTCCAACAACTTGACATGAGATTTTTATGGTGGAGAACTTTGAGACAAACAATAGTTGCAACTATGGCAACATTATCTGGTCAAAACCAAAAGCATCTTTCTTTGAAAACCTCTGACCATCAATAAAAGCCTAAGCTAGTGACAGAAATAGACAGCAAAGTTATTGGCAACTGAATTAAATCAACGAGACATAGCAAGAATACATTACATTACTGATTCTAGCCAGGCCTTGTAATTATTGCTAATAATAATGTGTTCTTAATTAACTTGCCTGGTAAGTTCATGACACTCAGAAGCTCGATTATAGGGCCACGTATGGTGTTAGGGTGCCAAGATTTATCTCTGAAAGGCATCCTGTCTATAACGGTCTGTCACTGTCACCCTCCCTCCACCTACTGTAACAGGACTGTCTCCATCACTGTCCCCCTCAAATCCCCTGGGGTTTCCCCAGCTTAGATCACCATCCAGTCTCGCCCGCAGATGGTATTGTGGTCACGGTGTGGGTATGAGTGTTTTGGACAAATTAAGTCTGGTGTAATGGAATCTCCCTACTACGTTGCGAAGAAGAAGGCCAGAAATGTGGATGGAAGCTATTAAAAGTCAGTGTTCATCAATAAACGTTCAATAAACCGTCAGCAAGTGGGATCAGATAGCCTACACTAAAAAGAGTGATGATGCCTCTTAATTATGACAGCCAAGGTCATCTATAAGGTGGTGTATTGGGATATATATTGTGGTGCTACAATCATTTTAATTATTTTACAGTATACGTTTGGGCTTTCTGTAGCACTTTTTTTTTAAATGCATGCCTATTGTAAACTTTGTGGACAAATGTCAGCAGTTCAACTTAAGTCCAAAGGGGAAAGTTGAGTCAAAAGGGGTCACTCACAAAGTGAGAAGAGGAAAAACAATTGGACGCTAAGATACCTGCTCCACTCAAGGCCTGGGCTGGGTATGGTCTTGTTAAAACTGTAATTTATGAACATGGTAACAACTTCTAAAATATGCTGAGTAACTTCAGCCCAATGTAGCCTCTAAGGAAAGCACCGCTGGATGAGGGAGCAGCAGATTGGGACTCTTGAGTCACAAGTGACCGTTTAACAGAGGCCACTGCTGTCTTCTTATGTTTGCCAGATGATATGAATCCTTTTCCTCTACACCGCAGATGAAAAGTCCTAAACTGCCCATCAGCGAGCCGTGGGCGGTTGTGGCCGCTGGCCTGGCGTGCCACTTCACAAACCATTCTTGGCAGGACGCAGCGACCCTCAATGGATTTTCTCCCCAATAGTCGCCAGTTAGAAAGGACCATAACAAATCCTCCAGTTCTTATCACACGCAAGTTGGTCTTTGGAACATACACGTATTTTTGGGAGACAGTAGGCTACGTAATTGTATGATAGCTAACTTGCTTGACACACCGCGGGCCAATTCAGTAAGCCTAATACATTCTTCTCCCTGCTTTACAAGCATGTCCTTACTGTAGTTTCAAAGATAAATTATGGTAATCGGCAAACTGGCCACCGGGCTAACGTTAATTTGAATGACCAGGTCATTCAAATTAAGCACGTAAAGGCACATTGAGGTGACATGCGGTTGGATGACGCAGCGAAAGTGAAAGTTAAAATTACTGCAATTGGATATTGCAAGTTCCACCTCTCTAGGCACGTAGGTCGTTCACGGGAGGATAGCAGAAGGGGCAAAGCCACGAAAAGGAAAGTGGCCTAATCTGTGGCGCACTTGACAATCCACGAAGTTAAAGACAGGCGCCGCGATGAGAAGGGGTGGACTTCCCCTAATCACTTCTATTGGTGCATTTTCTGCCTGGGTTAAATGGTGGGCAATGTAACAGCATATTAACGCATCAACCCTGGCCGGATTTGGCCATATCCATCGTTTGGAAGAAGGGCTTCTGTTCGTCTCGTGGTAGCCTATTGGAGGTGTGTGTCAGAGCCAGCGCGCACCACATGTGTTTTCGTGCTTGCTGAGGTGTTGTGAATGGAGCTTCTAAGACCCGAAAGTCGTTGGAGACACAGGTGTGTATGCAACAACAACACAGTTACTTATCGCCTGCTTTCAGATAAATAATTGTTTATTTCCGTTTTTGTTCCTTGTTCTTTCATTGTGTAGCCTATTAGGTAGGCTACAGTTTGTTGTAGCCTACCTAATAGGCGTTACGGAGCAATTAGTTTAGTCTTTTACGTTCATTAGGCTAGAGATTGTGGTGGAAAATAGCATGTTGTGTGCAACTACTTCCCATGGGAATAAGAATAAATTAGCCATCCCTTATTGGTATCATATAGGTCAATGCTTTTTGTCCGAGGTTTTTGTGATCCAAGAAATGTTTCCAACTGGTTGTTATTATATTATTTTTGCACATTTGTCTACAGGGTTGCAGAAATATAATTGGCAATGTGTTAGCCCATCTATTTAAAAAATATTGTAAGCCTTAATGTTCTTGTGTATGGACATCTGATCATGGAACGGCATTAATGTCCTTATTGCAAAAAGATACACTGCCATATTTGATCGTTAGGCCACTTGCTGGTAATTATTGTATCTTTACCACCCTTCTTGTCAAGTAGTTTTGGCGGTTGTGCATTTACGGTAAATTGAGTTTAAGCGCTAGGCTACTGCCAAAACTCAGTCACCAGACAGGTCTGGTGAATCAGTTTCAACTATTATTTCCAAACCTGGATACCTGAATATGTACCTAGAATAAGACACTTAAAGGAAAATATTATGTGCCTCCTCCTTATTCTATTATTCTGTGGTTCCTGTCCAAACCTTATCACACTGTCTGTGTCAAATGTAAATGATTGAAACCACACTGACTCTGTCAGACTTCTTTATCATTCATGTAGCCATAGCTTCCATATGAGATATTTTATTTTTAAATTAACATAGTTCATTACTTCAATGTTGGACTTATAGTAGGTGAAATACAGTCATCTATTTTTGGTGAACTGATTTCATAAAGAAACACATGCAAGCACGCACAAAGTTGCAGTATTTCATTTGAGCTTATTTAGCTAATTTTGGGCTGGAGGAAGGTCTCACTTGCATTTGTCGCTAGCTAGATAGGCTAGATGTTTTAAATCATAAACAACAAAATTGTCGATTAATCCGGAAACCAGCAAACAATCAGCAATTTCATATGCTGAAATAGTGACATTATCCTACCTCAAAGTGACGAGTCACATCTCCAAATGAATACATCACACTCTAATTGCGTGAGAGTAGCCACCTCTATAAAAAAAAACATACCAGATTTTGCTTGTTAGTGTCTTGTTAGTCTTGCAGTGACAGAAACAGCTGTGAAAGCTCCTGTCATCTGACCCGACTACACTTACAATAGCTAAAGTTTGTTTTTATTGAATTAGGATTTTAAATGTATTTGATTGTTGTTTAGACTTGATTCACTTTAATTGTAACTCTACATTGTGATGTGTCTGTGTGCAAGATAAATCAAAAACTTCTCATTCATATAGATCAAACTTTGATCTATATGGCCCTAACAGTTGGCCAAAGATGGACGCTAGGTGGTAAAACCACAGCCAATCACCACAGCATGTATGGTCACTAGACTGGCTGCATGTCAAACAGACTTAGAGTCACAGCTGGTAGATTATAAAGCCACTGTCTACTTACTGATGCTGTTATCATATTGTGTTTTTTTGAGTCTGTCAGCTGGAATCCAACGGTTCTCTGTTTATTGTGCTGGTCTGTCCTCTTAAACCCTCGTTTCTTTACTCTTCCCTCCACTATTCGAAGAGGTCAGAGCAACTTAAAGGGGACTTCTAGCCAATTTCCCCAACTCTCCCAACTCTGACTTTCGTTTGTAATCGTTAAATACGTCCGTTTCTGATGCAGAATACAGAGTACATACATGGTGGTCTTTCTCTGAGTTCAAGACACAAAGTATACAGCATAAATAGATAAATACATAGATGCAAACTGGGAGTGCAGAAATGAATTAAGCTAAACAGAAAGTGAGAGCAAGAGAGATCAGCTGCACAGGTGACAGAAAACATCTCCCCAGAAAATAATATCTTAGTTACGGCTCCCAATGTTCAGCATTGGCGTCATACACCTTGGAACTGTGTAGCGAAAATAACAAAAGAAAGAATACACGGCCAAATAAGGTGACATTGACCGATGGCAGAGTTTATCCGTGGTGTCGCATCAATTTCTGCGCTGGTTTTTAGGGAGTTTTCCCATGCCTGATGGGAAGATAATGTAATTTGTGTCGCTGACAGCTATCAAAGTGAATGGGATATGGTGCAAAGACTGAGCTGTGTGCTAAACACATACAAAGTGAGACTGAGATGAGTGGCGTTGTGTTGTAAAACTCGCCATTTCAGTCATTGTTCAGAAGTTGTAAAAATGTAAAGCTTATGTGTGGACATAACGGATGTGGCTGGACCCCTCTCACATGGGCTCCCATATGCTCTTAGGAAGAAACTTGAAGTGAAGACAAATGTGAAAAAAGCCTAACCATTATTTTAGAATGAACGTAGGTCATGGAAGGTTTGTATTAAAGGGACAGCCCAGAATTTTCTGTCTATTACGTTTCTCCCATGGGAGAAATTTGTGATTTTTTACATTTTATTATTTTATTATATTTAATATTATTGTATTGTGTTATTGTATAATTTTCACAATCAATCTAATTGTAATGAATGAAATGAAACAGTATTTCATAGTCACTGCTGTTGTTATAAATACTGTATGGCCATACAGTATTTATAACCACAGCAGTGAACATGAAATACTGCTGGGGATCAAGAAAAGCATTGAGCAGCCAGTTTTGAGGTCCTTCAATGTGTGTGTGCGAACAAACCTCAGAAAAGCATTGAGTGGTGATTCCATTTGGTCACCACCAATGCAAACACACAATGCTTGGATTTGCACTTGGGTTGAAAATGAGATGGCAGTGTAAAGCCAGTACATCTCTTTTGGCCCAATTGCAATCATATTTTAACGTCTGCTATGTGAATGCTGTGCATTTACATATCTTACTGACATGTGTTCTGACTGCTGTGTTTCTGACTCTTGGTTTCAGACTTTCCTCCAAGTAAAAAGGAGGACGAAGACCATCTGACCTGACCTGAGTGCATTCATGCTAGCCTATTTAAGAAATGAAGAGCGACCTTGTGAAGACCTGAGGGCCTGCACAGTCCTCCTGCGTGTCTGACGAGCTGCAGGCTGACGAGCTGCATGCTGACGAGCTGCAGGCTGACGCGTATGTCTTTGTGTGTTCTGTGTGGGCCTGTCCACACACTGCGCTAAGCTGAAGGCACTGTGGAACTAAAGGGTAAAACCCAAACCAGAGCATGGTACAACCGTCCGCCTCAAACTGCCTGCTTGCAGGCCTTTTGGGTAAGGAGTGATTGTGCGTGTGTGTAGGCCTATATGTATGTTTGTGTGTATGGTCAGAATGTAATTTTAGTTTTTTAAAAACAACCCAAATCATTACATTTTGAGTGAAGAGTGGAAATAGGTGTCATGTCTGTCTTTATTTATCTCTCTGCTTATAGCTAATTTTTTAACTTTCTCTCTTTTATCTGTCCTTTTTTCATAGATCCTCATCCCAGTGAGACAGATAGGAGAGCTTCTATCTGTCTCACTGGGATGAGGATCGAATTAAGGCTGATGTGTGTTTCAAATTAAGTACATACAACGTCAACAGCAGTGTTTCCCACAGCATTCTGTGAGACTGTGGTGGGTGGACCTCGGACCCTCTAGGGGGGTCCAGGGGCATGGTCCCCCACAGAAACTTTTGTACATTTTAAAATTCATCAAACTGGTCCACTTGTGAACAATTTAGTGCTCTTGTAAACAATTTAGTGCTCTATTAAAAGGGGGTCCTTAACACAAATAAACAAAATAATAATACAACACAAAGTAAAAACAACAGAAATTCACGCATACACAAACATACGCTCTCCCAACTTAGCCACGCCCCTACCCAATACATATAGTGAATATATACATACCCATATAACGTTATATATGTGCCTTCACATGCACCTACATATTAGAAATTAATTATCAGGATCAGGATATATGAGTATAATCTCAGTATAGTGCCACTACTGGCTCAGATCACAAATAACCTGCTGCACATCAATTAGACAGATTCTTCGAAAGCAGAAAGACCTACCACAGGGACAATGCATATTTGTTCTTAAGCTCATAAAATAAGCAGTGAAGCAGCGGGATGTCGTTCGCCAAACCTTAACTAAAAACGGTTGTGTGTTATGTCATTAGGCCTATACATTATTGTAAGTCACTTTTGCACACCCATACAGTATAGACAACAAAAACAGACAACAGAAACAGACAGGGCAAAAGGGTATTACAGAGACATAGGTCAAGATAAGATGTGACAGAGGATAAGAGAGAAAGCGGGGGGGTGGAATGGGGTGAGACAAGAAGGAAAGTGGGGGGTGAGAGAGAGAGGGAGGTACAGTAGCTTGAGAGAGAACACTGGTTTGTTCAGGTAGTATTTCTGGTGTAATTTAAATAATACATTTTATTTTGAAAAGTCACAGTGTAATCTCGGGATAGTGAAATAGTTGGCCGTCGATGTACAAGATTCCCTTTTGCTCAATGTTGTTTAAGAAGAGGATAGAGCCTCTTGCGGCGTACGTGGATTTCGGACGGAATTGTTAATTGAGGCCATAGCAAGTTCCTTTAAATTCTCTGCCCTTGCTTTTTACCATCTCGTTTTCTTGGAAATGTTCAAACTTTGTGATGAGGTCCCTCCGATGCGATGAGCCCGGTGGATTTATTTTCAGGGATCCCAGAGAAAATTAGGTTATCATGCATGCTGCACGTTTGTGTGTCTCTTTCATGGTCTTATTTTCTTTGACAATATTGTCCATTTCCTTAGTCAGGGAAATGGACAAGATTTTTAGTCACTACTAGGGAAGGCCAGAAAGTTGCTATGAAAACACTGGTGAGCGTGCTAGCTTACAGCAGCGTGAAGGGAGGGGCTAACTGACTAGAAGTGAGAGACGCTTTGTATAGACAAATACAAGCAAAACATTTCAATCTGAAGCTTTTTCGGAATGGACATTTTAAGTAATGCTGTGGCAAATCCTGAAGGACATTTGAGATGGAGGTTAAACGCCTGAAACGCCCAGTTGTTGTCAGTGAGCAACTGGAAGTGACTTTTTGAAATTATTGCACCCCAAAAGAGTAAGTCACAATAAGCGTGTTACTATTGAGGCGTTTTACTATTTTTAAGCATCATTCAGAAATTTACCAAAAGCTTCACAAACAGTTTACAATTTGCGATATTAATGGGACAGTAAGGATATGCTAACTGGTCTGTCTTGTCTCAATAAAAGCTGCATGATGTTGCTGTGGCAAGTAAACTGTTGTGTCATTCAACTTCCTTCCATAATGTGTACCTATAGTGAAACTTCCTTCTTGGTGTTTTGTTTCTCAAGCACAATCATTTCTGTAGCAAAGACATTACAGGCATGTACGATAAGTGTATTAAACCCATAAAAAGAACAGTAAAGCTATATTATGCTGCATATGTTGAATATAAGAATATTTAGTTCAACAATCTTGTATTTGAGATTCTGTGTACAGTATATTGCCTCCACAGTGGTCAGCCTCTGATAGTGTGATGTCTGCTCTTGCATTCCAGTTATTGGAAGTATTTCAAAGACGGACTGATTGCTGTTAGA
Organism: Percopsis omiscomaycus; assembly: GCA_027575585.1. Lineage (NCBI taxonomy): Eukaryota > Metazoa > Chordata > Actinopteri > Percopsiformes > Percopsidae > Percopsis > Percopsis omiscomaycus. The sequence continues at coordinate 1,032 of JAODLI010034639.1, read as the reverse complement.
CGTGTCTGTTCATGTGTCTTTCTCAACCTCTCATAAATGCATGGAAGGGGTGACCAGCCCCGAAGATAAGCAAAACAAACATACAGAGCACGTAAAAAAACAGATTTACCCTGTTGTTTTTCTACTACCATTGTAATTAGATGAATTCTGTTGTCAGTGGATGGTAATATTGGCCTCAATAAGTAGATGCTTCCATTTGTTTTTTCAGTAGTAGAGGCCACTTTTGTGTGGCATTAACTGCGTGCTAGCGTAACAATAGATTACACATGCTAGCAGACAGAATTTTGCAAAGAACCGGTGATGCAACGGTTCGTATATACTGTATAGACCCTAGCAGTTGCACGTCTGGGAATCGACAAGAGTGCTACAATCATTTGTGTTGTCCAATCAAAGTGCAGCTTTTGACTAACATCTCTCTGGCTAGTAGAACCTGTTTTCAAACAGCCCTGCCAGTGTCGCAATCCAGACCAACTTCTAATGAATATTGAATGTATAAGTTCGCGATGAAAGCATCTGCTGTAAATGTACACACACACACACACAAACACGTACAGTTACAGAAACACATGTGCACACACACATTATAGGATTATCGAGAGGTATACATGTTTACACAGTCATACATAACTATGACATGTACACACAGAGACAGACAGCGTAAAAACACATTCCTCAGAGATTGAGACTGAGAAGTGAGAATTTTGGTTGATTGCATTTGTAAACAGTAGGACAAGGAGTGGTGTGGATGTGTGTGGTTCTCCAGCAGTGGTTCAAACCTCCTTGCTCTCACGATCGGCGTGCACACGCTTGTGCACGCTACGTGCCTCCAGTCAGGGCTGCGCACCTGCCGGGGATTAGCCCCGCGCAGGTGCATGTGTTAAGGGTTGATTAGGACATATATTTAAGTTTACCATTGTCATTGTTTGCTGTTTCTGGCTTTAACGCCCTGTGTATCGTAGGGCTGTGCTAAAATATCGATACAGCGATATATCGCCATATTTATTTTCGCGATATACTAAATCGATTTCCAGA
>JAODLI010034629.1:0-18970 GCA_027575585.1 Percopsis omiscomaycus | reverse complement strand
TGAATATGCAATTTGGGGCGTTTCGATTTCATTGTGCAAAGTAATGGGAGGGTAACATGCAAATACATTGATTTACTTCACGCAATGTGATCTACCAAGGTGAAAAGCAATTTCATGTGATTGCAACAACATCTGTATTTAATACGTTTGAAAGGAACGTGCAAAACCGGCAAGTGTTGCGCAGAGATGACTGCTGTTATCGTTGCGAGAAGGAGACACAGGCGTAATGAAAGAAGACGTAGAGAAAGGGTTTTTTCCATTTGTGTAATTTTTTTTGGCATGACTGAGGAATATATAACGCGCACATTTCGCCTCTCCAGCCATGCCATTTCGGAGCTGTTGGCTGATTTGTTGCCAGTTACAAGAGAGAGTCACGCAATACCTGCAATGCCCAAACTTCCTGCAACTCTGCATTTCCTTGCGTCTGGGTCATTTCAGCATACTGTAGCTGATTCTGCTGGGGTTTCCCAAAGCAGTTTTCAGGTGTACTGTCCCCTACTTAGTGCAATCTTACGCAGGATGGGCAGGTTCATACGATTTCCACATACTCGGGACGCACTGAATGAAACAAAGCATGGTTTTTACACAGTGGCTGCTTTCCCTCCCGACTCTCCATGGCGAAAACCATTAATACACGCAAAACCCTCATTTAAATACTCCCACCTCCATTGTGTTTGCACCTGTTGTCATTTACGCAATAATTCTTATTTGAACACCCATAACAGGTACTACAATTGCACGTGCAATATTTTAGACTGCACGCGCAATTTAGTACTCTTTATTCGGGATGTTAGTAAATCGGGCCCATAGTGTAAAAGGCAAACAACCTTCTCTCACTGCCGCAATTTTGTGGTCTTTCTTAGATTCATTCTCGAAAGTGGCGTCCATTTAGCAAAAGAAATATCCACATACCGGTATTTGTCTTTGAACACATTTCGTGTCAGTAAAGTATATTGCTCTGGCCAACAGGGACGCAAAGACTTCCCTGAACAGCCATCATAACCGAAAATACACCCCCCGCCCTTTCCTCCTTTTGAGCCACTGAAAGTCAATAACTTCACCACGGGGTGGAGAGGAATTTTGTGTCTTTATCCACTTGACTTGAGGTTTTGAGTCAATAACACCGTGAGTGGGTTGCGTCTCACGTGGGTTCTGACACATTATTCACTCCCCTGGTAAATTCCCCTGGTGAGAGGCTCCAATTAGCTGATAGTGCTGAGCGCACACCTTTTCTAACCAGACAAGAGGCACCACCCTTGCGCTTCCAAGCCCACACTGCTCCTGCTTCACACACGATAATTACATGCAACCGTGGAATGAGTGTGTGTGTGTGTGTGTGTGTGTGTGTATAGGCACTTCTTTACACACACAGCAACACTCAAAGGTGTTACAGGAGGTGTAAAAATCAATTCTGTGCGGAGAAGCCTTACCACTCTTGGTGCCCGGGTGTGAGATTGCCTTCTGTAGTGTTTAATTACAGCCTAAACCCCAGACCAGCGGAGCCCCATTGATTTTCCTCTAGTCCCCCCGCCCCTCAGAGGAGCTAACAAATAGAGAGGCCCGGTCTGAGTGTACAGTGCAACACAGGCTACGCGCTCTACACTGCTTCAATGGGGTGTTGTAGAAACATAGCTCTGTCTCACACCGGGGCACATTTCCCGGTGAGAGAGCCATGCCACGTGTGAGAAACCTGTAAGCTAGTAGCACTGTCTTAAATATTTGTGTTTTACACAACCAAAAAAAAGCTGTTATTCTATGTGGTGAGGCCTGTGGTTTACTTTATTACAGACCAGTATGGTTGCACCAATCAAGTAAATCAAATCTAATCCGCAAGAGAACAGATGATGATTACGAAATTGTTTGATTACGACACATTGTTTGAATAAAGTAAACAACATAGACTAGTTATTTATATAATGCCCTATATATGCCCTTTGTTAGTGTGCAAAGTATACAATGGCTGACTGTGACTCTTTCATGCATTCATGTTTTATGTCAGCACATCTGATATATAATAATCAGTTACTGACCACATCAAACCTCCACACAGCTATCAAAATGATACAATGCGGCCAACTAATGCAGGGACGAAATGCATGGAAAAAATAGCATATTGTCAATATTTTTAGAGACCCCCCAAAAATATCACAAACCATGTTTTCATGGAAGCTCATTTCTTATTAAGAGGAGCCAAGCTACATACAGTATTATATATTATTAAGCACACAATGGGCCCTAGTTTCCCGGTCAAGGTGCAAGCGGAGGCGCACGACGCAAGCTAAGGTCTGGCTAATAAGTTTTTGCTCATTTTGGGACAGCGGTAAGCGGGCGCAATGGCGGCGCAGTTGCAAAAGAGTTGGATTAGAGTGAATAAATTGTCATTAGGAGTGGTGGGGGTTAAGGCCAATCAAATCAGCTCCTCTCATTCCCTTTAACAGCAGTGCACTCTCTTGTCTCGGCAAACGCAATCGACGGTGAAAGAAATCCAGACCGGTAGAAAAGCTTCTCTCAAAAATTATGTCCTTGTTCGGGAAGTGTATTATATTATAGTATTATTAAGGTTAAGGTTAAGGACAGTAGTCGTTTGTTAAATTATTCCCAAAATAGATCACGAAACATACACGAAAGTGGCATATGGGATTTTGCATAGGTATGTGCTTAGTGCACCTTCGCCTAAAGCCCAGAAACTACCACTACAAAGTACCACTACAAGACGGAGGCGCTAGTGCAATATTTGGTTATATTTGACACCAAACTAGCACTGCGCCACCTGATTTTGACTGACACACGGAGCAAGCCGGGAAGTTGGCAAACGCGCCAAAAACGCGTGAGAGAAAAAACACCAACGAATTTGTCATTGCGTCTCATTACGCCTTGCGCCGCCCGGAAGCAAAAGCCCTATATATTATCAAATAAACGATTGGAAGGGCATTGAAACACTAGATACAGTATGTAGGTACAATCTAGCCTGTGATTGACAGAGAGGCCCCACCTGTGTGTAGAGCAGCAGGGCGTGGGAGCGGGTGGTCAGCTGGGTGGCTGTAGCACTGATGCGGCTGCTCAGGTGGGTTTCCTCCAGGACCTGCTGGGCAAGGAAGGAGAGCCCGTCTACTTCTCCCTGACGGGCCAGCACCACCTCGTGCCACCCCTGTCCACCAGGAACAAGCAGAGGAACATAGCATGGTTACCCATAATTCCATTCAGTTACGATGACATTCTTTTAACAAAACAGTTGGTCACAAAGAGGCTGCGCTGAAAGAAACACAGACAGATAAAAGAGGTGGGAAAAACTATGGCAATGAGCACATCATTAATTAGAAGACATAACAGCAGGAAACACAATAACACTATGCAAAGGATGAGGTGTTTGTATATGCACTTTTTTTATTATAAACTGAAAGACTGAGGCTGCCTGATTTCTTGGCATTAGCAAGAAAATGTATTTCAAAAGCTGGGGGGGGGGTATTTGGAGCAGGCTATATCTGCGGCTATTTTCTTCCAGGCGAGGAAATGACAAATGACCTGCTGTGGAGGGAACTGTACGTTCAGGTTAAACGGAAGCAGGTAAATCAGTAATACATTGTGGTGCAAGGTCATGTAATACTTTGGAAATGTGAGCAAAGATTAACCCTTACGCAAACACCACATCAATTTCACATGTGAAGTTCATGTGTTGTGTTTGTATGTGAATGTTAAGGGAAACTAAGCCAAATGATTTTGCAGCGCTGTTTCTAGGTCAGTAAAAAAAAGCACACATATGTAGTACATATTTGGTGGTAATATGGCTTCATGAATACCGCCTTGTAGTGAAATCCAAACAGGAATCTCAAAAAACTAAATATGTTACAGATAAACCTTGGTTAAACTGTAACAGTTTAACAAGACACTATTTTAGGCCAATAATGAGCATTACGGAGGGCATCCAGGACACAACTTGTCAACAACTTGTCAACTGCATTGCATTTAATGCCTTATTTAATGGCTGTTAAATTCATTCAAAATGACACGAAAGATCCTGGAAATCCTGAAAAATAGAGAGAATAAAGAAAGACCCTGACAGAAGGAATAGCTGCTGCCAGTACATTTTTAGTCTGCGTTTCTTAAGAGCTGCCTCTGAAGCTTTACACCATTGACTGTCAAAGAGGAAGAATGGAGGCCTGATCTTTTATGGAACTGGATGTCTACACAAAAGCACCACATGTAAGCAAATATGGAAGCTGATCTACTGACAAGGTATACAGAGGATTGCTCTCTAGTAGCACACACAGCTTTTGATTTTTTTTGCGGGTTTAATGAATATGTGAGCGAGGAGGGAATGCAAAATACAGTAGATTAATTTGCACATCTAATGCAATTTACCACTGCTGGAAGTAAATGCAGACAAGGTAATTATGCATGCAATGTAACACATATGGAGATATGGTATTAACCAGACATTGATTAAAAGAAGGCAGCACTGATAAGAAAGATGGAGATACAAATAATGGGAGTTTTTCAACCATTTTAGTAGAACGCCTCTTCTCGCAACACATACACAATCTAATCTGTGAAATGTGGTAAAAAGCTGTAGTATCCCACAAAAAACAAACCAAAAATGATATTATATTATAAAATTAAATAATAATAATAATGACTAATAATAAAAAAAACATTTTTTAAATCAGGCACTTCTTCAGTATCTGTCTAACCTGGAGCTGCTTCAGTTGGCTGCGCTTAGTGGCGCTGTCTGACCTCCGATGGCTTCTGATGTTGACCTTCTTCTCCATCTCCTCCAGCCACTGGGCCAGCCGCAGGAACTTGTGGCCCATCTGCCGCAGCCTGGCCAGGGTGGACCTCAGATGGGTCTGGGTCTCCTCCAGGCGCTCCTGGTGGGAGCCCCACTCGCGCTGAGCTGTGTCCAGGGCTCGCTCCTCAATCTGGGGCACACCCCAGGCGACCACACGCCCTCTACTGGTCAAGACCGACGAGAGCAAGGCCTGGCCCTCGGAACAGCGCTCCTGCAGGAGCTACGAGGGAAAATAATTAATAAACTAGAGATGCATTTTCCAGAAAATGCAAAGTGTGATTGCGTTGCAGCATTAAAAGATTGTGATTTTTCTTACTCTATGCAAGAAACATGGACGTGAATGCTTCAATCTACCAAAGAATGGTAGATTCTAGACACTATTCCCCCCGTGGGATAGCATAACAGGCTAATCGTTCCTTGCAATAAGTTAGCTAGGTATGTGTTGACTTGCATTGAACAAAGCTATCGACAGCTAACTTAGCTTGCAAGTGAGCTAATTTGCTTTTATCTTGTCATCTCTTGAATCAGCACAAATAAAATATGTAGGCTTTTGGAATTTATTTATTAATTTATTAAAAAATTACAACAGATGAGCATCCACAAGGTCGACTAATATGTTACAGTGGGTGCAGATGAGCAATAATAGGTTTGAATGGCTACGTGCGAGCATTCGCGGCAGGCATATTGGATATTTTTGAATTGTGCCGGTCAGAAACCCAAAGGTGTACAAAGTTATCCAAAGTGATTCCCCATTCATTTCAATGGGGATTAAAAAACGAGAAAAACGGCTGGAGGGATTGCAAATATTTTAACACCGACACTACAAAGGATCAGGCCGGTCATGTCAGAGTTGGAGCAGTGTCGATATGTCAAAAGCTCTAGGAGCAGAAGCGGCCCCAAAAAACGGTTGGAAGAAGAAGAAGAAGAAGAAGGAAGAAGAATAAGTAGAGAAGACTTAAGATGAACAATACTGTATTTGCGTCAGTGACGCAGTCATACTAATAATTAAATGACTCCTAAGTTAGCATTTTCTTATGAAAGGTCTATAAAAGGTTGTGGGCAAGACAGTTACAAAGTGGTCGAAATTTTAGGAACAGTTCTGTGAAATACATTAACCAGGTATGTTCTGGTAGCAATGTTCCGGTAGCAGTTATAACCTTCACTGGTTGGCGAAAGGGTTATTTGGTTATTTATTTGGTCTTGTGTGCAACTCAACTGGAAGGCATGCCTTATATTTTATATATATTGAGCCAATCATTCATATTTGATTTTACCTGTAGCTGTTGCAGTGTGGTCTCCAGTGTATCCACGTTTCCTTCTGGATGAGACCAAGAGGCCAGGGTTGCCTGCTCCTGCTCAAGCCAGTCCTCAAACACATGTAACCCCCTCTGGTATTCCTGGTGGACCAGAACCAACTCCTTGGCCTTACTGACAGAAGCCTGACAAAGGAAAAGGAAAAACCATTTTCAGCATTGGGAGGAGGGGGGTTCTGTTCTCACAAACAGAAAAACCAACAACCTTACACTTGCGGTCAGGTATGCAATAGCTGCCAAATCGTTAATTTTACCACAAAAAAAGATGGCAATTGTATAAGGAAAGATCGGAGTCTGCACTGCGACTGAAGCGCAGTGAAACAGCGCAGTGGGCTCTGAAAACTCCATTTTAAATGTATTCATGGATTATTGGATCAGCCACAGGTTATAAAGCTACAGCGAGTGTGAGTGTGTAGCATGGAGGTCCAGTACCTTGGCCTTGTCCTTGAGGCTGCTGTATCTGAGCTGCAGCTGCTGAACCTCCTGCTGGGTGGTGTAGTGCTCCGCCATGTTGGATCCTTTGGCGGCGATGGTCTCCAGGGGATTGCTGTGACTAAGCACGTCCTCATAGAGTAGCTATAGTGGAATAGGAGCACCGATAACCGCCCACACAAACTGTTTACTGAGCTGTATTCAATGGAAATAAGGGTGAAGATGTCGATCTTGGCTAATATGTCTGTCATGATAGCAATTGGAGTTTCCTCATAGACTGCCTTTTGGTTCATTTAATTACAGTTTAAAGGTACACTCATCGATTGTGTTTCAGCAGAAAAGCAACTGTCCAAATGCCTATAAGGGGAGGGGTAGCTGTAGGGGGAGGAGACACAAAAAGAGGAGTGGCCCTTTAAGCAACCAAAGGATAATCTGATGGCAGTACCTTGGTTTTCCCCAGGTTAGCGGTCTTGTCTCTCATCTCAGAGTACTGCTTGTCGGAGGAGCCCAGCGTCTCCTCCACGCGGTCCATCCACAGCAGAAACTGGCCCACGTCCTCCTGATAGCTGGTCCACTGGGACAGGGAGCCCTCCAGCTGACTGTTAACACGAGCGAGGTGAAAGGTCGACATGAGCACACAATACGCACGGGTGCTCACATATAGAAACAACTGACACATGAACATCTACGCTTGGAAAACGCTACGCAAGGATTTCCTTCATCTGAACAAGGACAAAACCGAGATGATTCTCTTCTGTGCCAAAGAAGAAAGGCTAAAAGTTAGCTCACACCTTGACTCCCTGTCTTTGAAAACCAAAACCCAAGCCAGAAATCTCAGCGTTATCGGCAGATCTAGATTTCAACAGCAGCATTAGTAGCAAAATCAGCTATCACCTTAAAAAAAATAGCAAGACTCATATCCAAACAGCTATCACCTTAAAAACATAGCAAGACTCATATCCAAACGAGACTTAGAAAAACTTGTTAATGCCTTTATTACTATAGGCATCAGTAGGTTAGACTATTATAATGGTCTATTTTCAGGTCTCCCTATAAAAAGGAGTCTTTTTATGCATTCATTTTAAAATCCTGTTTTAGTGTATAACATATTTTTATGTGAAGCTCATTGAGTCTGCCTTGTGTATGAAATGTGTTCTATAAATAAAGTGCCTTGCTTTGCCTTACACACCAGCAACAAGACAATCATTAAACCTCCATTATGCATTTTTTCCCACAGCACGGGGAGTTCATTCCACCGATTTCAAAACAAACTTGAAAAAAGGAAGTAAGCGTACGTAATTGAAGAATAAGTCTAGCTAAACTTTTAAGGAGAGAGACAGTGACAGCGAGGATGGCTGCAACAGTCCTGCTACAGGCAGGTCAAAATGTAACGTTCATAAATTCCGGGCCAAATTGCTAACAACAAAATATAACATTATAACAAAGCATCTGCAGTTGTTGCATGCTTGTTGAAGGGTAGTAGGACACCAGTACTGAATGAAATCTTCTGATAGCGGGTTGAAATTAGCTTAAAACTAAAAAAGTGTCTGTACTGGCAACCTCTCATTTAAATTATTAAACCTTTTGGAATCTATCAGCTAAAACTGGACTGGTTGCTTTATCAAACACACAAATGAGTCATCGCGTCGACCTTTTACACTGGATCGATGCGGAGAGCAAGGAATCCCAGGAGTCCTTGAGATCTTGGATCTGTTTTCGAACTACCGGGACACCCTCCACCGAGGTGTTCCTCTGGACCGCTTCTCCCCGCGTCAGTAACATCTTTAGCTGGATCTCCCGCTCCTGACGGGCTGCCAGCAGAGCCTGCAGGCAGCAGAGGAGGTGGGGTGAACAGGGTGAGCAATAGAGCGACAATTTGATGTAACCTGAACAACACGCCACTCGTTTCCAGTATGTCTCAGTTCACGTTCAGTAAGTATGCTGCAATGTACTTTTCCCATTTGTGTGTCGCCGTATTCAAAATACTGTACCTCATTAGTAATCATATATTCTAATCCAAGCTACAACTTAGTATAAGAATCAGAATTTGTCCAATTGTAATTTAATTTAATTGCATATGTACATAATAATTGTATTTCTACGCCGCACCCAAATGAGATGGAGCTGCTCTCTCCCTACTGTACCTCCAGCTGAATCATGCTGTTCTCCAACACACTCTTGTCAGCGGTGGGTGAGAGGCAGGTGTTGAGGACACACTGGGCTTCACACACCCAGTCCTGGAGCTCCTTTAGGCCCTGGGAGAAGAGACGGTGCTCCCCTACAATGCGCTCAATCCTGGAGGCCTTGTCCTTGAAAAGGGGCAAAGCACAGCACATTGAAAACTAAACTAAAGGCCTTGTTTGGTTTGGAGAAACAAGTTAGCATTGTGTTCCACTCTGTTCCTAATTAAGAACCTCTAAATCAATTTCCTGTGAGAAAATACATCAAACATGTCTACAGTTATGTTTTCACAACTTCTCTGGGAGTCTCCTACAAATTTCCCGCTTCCACTTTGAAAAGAAAAACAATGGATTCTTTTCAGACTTTGCTCATACATCTTTACCATTGATATGAGACTCTGGTGGAGCTACGATAGCAAGCCACAAGTGGCAATTCCAGGGGATGACACCCCCCTGTTTCTATGTCTGGCAGGGAAGAAGACCTAAAAATAGCACTTCAGTAAATAAGTCTCATTCATCATCATGGAGACACCCTCGTTGTCTTCAGATGAGCGGGCGCTACTTGTGTGGTCAGCTTAATGGTTCGTTCTACACCAAATCAAATTAATCACAAGAGCAATCTGGAAGGGCCTCGAAAAGGTTAACTCTCAGCCAGTGACACATTTCATCTCTGACATTTCAGAGCTGCCTCCATGAGGAAAGGTAGGCACCCCAGCTTTGCCATTTCTCATATTGAAATGCAATGTTCTTTTACTATGCACAAGAATGGTGTATATCCCATTAGCTGCCTAGCAGCTAATGTACCTGGCTGAGTCAGGCCTGGCAGACTGGGATTTATTTGATAACCTAGCATAAACTTGTGGGAAATTGCGCATGACACAGCAAATCACAGCTAAAGCCATAGTGGAACAGGAAGCCCTTTGAGGGACTCCACCTGCAACATGCTTCAAGCAAGGCACAGGTTCAACCAAGCAGGGGTACTGCTGGGGGGGGTTTATGGTGGTCCCAGGGTTACCTTTGTTAGGTTGCTGAGGGCGAGGAACTGTGCCGATAGCTGGGAGACACGGTGGACGAAGCCCTTGCCGGCGGCCTGACCCTCCCAGAGGCGATGAGCCCTCTCCCTCAGCCCGCCCAGCTCCGCCTCCCAACCGGACATCTCCTCCAGTACAGACTGGCCCAGCGTGGAAGAGGTGTAATGATGCAAGAACGTTGGGAGAGTTTACGGATAAAGGGAACAGGAGTGAAATTCATTAATATGGTCGGACAGAGAGAACGGTAGAATGGCAGAAACGAGGCCGTACAGGGTTGGGAGGACAAGTCACAAGGACAGACACAGAGCAACGGCAGCACATTAAAATACAGGGATATATACAGAGGGAGTCATATTTGAAAACAGCCGTGTTTCAGCTGATGTTCCTTCTCAGCGGGAGTACGGTTAGCCAGGTAGACGGCACAGAACAATACTGAAACAGGCCTGATCAGATGTTGCACAGACTGGGGGGTGTGCATGTGAAAAGGTAAAGAGGGTTTTGCCGACACAGGTTCAAACACGGAAGCCTGTATCGCATTGTATCGTGCAGTAGGTGCCTGGGGAAGAAGTGTAATTGCTTGCGGGGCCAGACAAAAAGCGACGCCGAGAAGCGCCGCAGCAGGCGACAAAGTAAATACAAAAATAGCAACACTGATAAGAGCCGGGCTTTGAGATGGGCTTGATATATATTTTTTTCCCTGCTTTTGGCAGGTTTATCTTTTTACCACTCCGAGCCTCTCTTCCTTTTGTCTCCCTGCCAGACATGGTGGAGCGTGTTATCACATCGAGGAAAGGGCTTTTTAGTTGCCTCTGACAGAAGTAGAATTAATTAGATTTTCCTCTGGACTTCTCCTTTGACTATTGTGTCAAGACGCAGGGTCTTTTTTGATCCAGCGGTGCTTGACAAATGTAATTAGGCCCTCCTCTGTTCCGCGCTGATGTTAAGATTGCGCTTTCAGCAATGGGTCTCTTATGAGGCGCTGCGTCTCCTTGGCGACTTCACATTATGTTCATATTACAGTAAACAGACCGCGGTTTCTCCTGTCATGTTCCCATAGAAGGGGAGCGAGCGAAGTTCAATAATACTTGCTGAGACGAGCAATACCGCGAGAATAAAAAATTTAAAAAAGCCACCCACTCAGCATACCACAAATCAATTTAGCACAGACACGGAACGTGCATTGTGAAATCCCCCGAGGCTTTACAAAGCGAGCTTCATTGGGTGGTCATAAAACTCTGGAAAGTCTATGACCCTGCAGAAAAACCGCCATAATTGATACGTTCAATTAATATGAGGAGGGCTGCAGGGGTCATTACAATATACCGTATCATTCGGCAGATAAGGGGCCCTGGGCAGAACACGGTCGGCGGGGAAACCGGTACCTGCAGTTTACTGAGCTCCTGCTTCTTGGCTGCGAGGTCGTGCAGCCGGGCGCTGCTCTCCTGAACTCTGACCTCCGTGCTGTTCAGCCAATCCTGGAGAGGCTCAGCACTCGCCTCGAAATCTGTCATCTGGGACTGCAAGTTCTAAAAAGAAAGAAAAGGAAACCTTTAAAAAAAAAAAAGGATAGTATATACTCAAGTAGAGATCCCTCTCTCGTGTGGCATAACTCCACACACCACTATTTTCATTTCCACTGCAGTCCACAAGGGAAATAAATGTTAATATTTTGTTTGGCATCAGAAATATAGCAGCAGAGCAGGTGGGTATGAATATTTGCACATAAATCAGTGAATACTTCTCATGCACTGTAAATACGCATCACTTGCACATTAAAGCATTAGAGCATCCGCACATTACTTGGAGCTGTTTCAAGCTATTCAATGACAGTTTTCTGCCACAGACATCAAGGTGTGAGTAGCTCTGGTGTAGACAACCACCGCAACAAAGACACAGGCTGAGAGAATAGACATTCTGAATGTAAATTCCGGCACACAGAAACAGATGCACCGCGCGCGCGCACACACACACACACACACACACACACACACACAGATTCCGCTCTTCACTGACCTTTAGTGCGTCCTCTCTCATCTGCAGGTTTGCCATGAGACTCTTCCAGTCTTCTCTAGCGTTGGCCATCTTGGCCTGTATTCCCTCCACTTTGTCTCTGGCCACCACGGCCATCAGCAGGTCCCCATTGGCCCCCACGGCACTGAGCCTGCTCTGGCCATGCTCCCTGTCGCTCAGGAAGTCCTGGGGCACACCAAGCGGCAACATTGGATTCTTAGAAATGACGCCAATAAGGAAGTGCCAAAACTTGCAGTTCCTTCGAATGGCCACTTGAGACAGGCTCAAAAAGCGAGTCCTGGGTTACGGACTCTTAAAGCTCGCTGTGGTTTGTGTAACATTGTAGTTAGTCATTAGCGATTCCATGTGTGTACTGTGGTTAGAAGGGGGAGGGGCCTGACCTCGGGTAGGGGCCTGACCTCGGGTAGGGGGCGCCGATGAGAAAAGTCACTGAGCCTGAAATGCCTGGTTTTGACACGCCCCTCCCCCACCGGACCCCTATGCCACCCACATGTACTGTACACACACGCACACACACACGCACGCACCAATACACCCCGCCCTTAGAGCCGAGCCCGGTGACAGTCGCGCAGCAGGGACAACTCTGCCATCTGTGCAGTCAGCGCATCACACACCCACTTGAGCTCTGGCCTCCCTCACACAATCACACACACACACACACACGCACACACACACATGCACTCAAATACATACATGCACTACACCCACAAAGAAGAAGCTTTCCTCGTCTTTATCTATTGTTCTCTGCGGTCTGTCTGGATTGTCTCTCTCTCTCTCTACGTAAGGGAACAGTATAGCACCAATTAAGTGCGACACAATGCTATGTCTAGCCCTTCTAGCCGGCCCTCCTGGAGGTCAACCATGTGGAAACATTGTTCCACATTCCTCGCCTAGTCAATAATAAATAAAACATTACCGCCTCCATATTCCTCTCTCCTCAAGCGCTACATGTCTACAAAAAAAAAATCCCCCTTCTGCCCCACACAGACATCGAAGCGCATGTGGCCCATTTGTCTTCGACGTCTGTGTGGATTTTGCGAGAAAGAAACATAGCTGTAAATAAGCCTCTCGTTGTTTTGACATTGTTCACTGAACAACCATAAAGAAAATCATTATTTGGACTACAACCGTTGACATAACAGACAAATGTATTAAAATCCACTGTTTATACAGTTATATGTGGTCTTCATAACCGGTGAGCCCAAACTCCCAGGATGGAAATTTGCAGCGGTTGTTTATTACTGTAACGAAGGACAGGTGTGCAGGAGGTAATTAACCATCTGACGCAGGGACATTGGATGTCTGTTTTAACCGACATCTCTCGGGGTCCTAGGACGGGATTGGGGCCCACTGAAGAGACTGTCACATCACAACTCCTGCCAGCTTCACCAAATAAAACCCAAAGACAAGGAGAGAGAGAGGGGAATGGGAAGAGAGATACACACACACAGAGGAAGACAGATCAAGAAAGAGAGAGCGAGAGAGACAGAGAGAGCAGAGGGACGGATTTGGAGGAGAATGGGAGTCCCCGCTGTGGCTGCTTTCACTTATCCCCCATTGGCTGCGTGCCAAGCACCGGATCATCCAGCCTACAGCAGCCCCGACCCTTTCCAACAAGCCCACCAGAGGACACCCAACAGTGGGCATGTCAATACAGAAGCCCCCTGTGAGTAGCCCTCCATCGGGTAGAGATTGATTCCTAAACCATCCCATTATTTCACTTTTTGTCCATTTCTCTCCCTGGGGCACGCTTGGCTCAGCCCGCCAGATGCATCGGCGAGCCACATAAGGTTAAGCCAGGTTTGTAACGTCTGACTGCGTCAAAACAGGGTAGGGACCTCTGTGGATTCGTTTCCAGAGAATCGTGACACGCTTCAAAGCTGAAAAAGGGCGACGGTAGCCCGAAGGTTAAACAACCAAGACTTGTGACAGGTAGGTCATTTATATTCGGCTTCCCGCAGCTGCTGGGAAACTGAGGTCAGAGTAAAAAAAAAAAAAAAAAAAGAAGCAAATAGTATTCCCTGATCTTTGGGTGGGCGCTATAGTTAAAACCTAATATGGTAGCCTATATAAAATATTATAACACGCTAAGATACTGTATGTAGAATTATAAAAGAATATAGAATCTGGAAATGTAATTATGGTTTAAATTCAATTATTAAGAATTATATTATACATTTTTGCTAATGAACTGAATGAAACACTATTAAATATGCATGCGCTGCTGTGCGAGACTGGCCAGATTATGTAAAACGACCCTGACCACTGAGTTAATGGGCTAATGGTAGGAACGGCAGAGCAACATCTCTACCGGTAGACGCACTTATACTGTCACACGGTGTATATCGTCATAGCGCCACACACACGGGTCTGCTCATAACAACAAAAACACACTTGAGTAAGCACTGCACCAACCAGCTGAAAACAAATCAAACGCACACATCCATAGGCTAGGTAAAGTGTGACGACTTCATCATCCACCGCTTGTGTCCTTCCTCCCGACATTCTGTGTCAAATCAGAGTTGCGACAGGACAAATAATCCCCTACCTGTATCCTCTGCAGGGCGGTGGAGGCCTCGGCGACGCTCTGCGGTACGTCAAAGCACTTAGCGGTGCTAATCTTGGCATTGACCAGCCACTGTTGGAAGTCCCTCAGGGCTGCTCTGAACCTCTGCTCCAGCAAACGCTCCTTATTCTGACACTCCCTGGAGGCACGCAGGCTGAGGCTGGAGGACAGGAAGGTAGGTTAATGGTTGTCAAAGGTGGGGTTTAGGACCCACTGAGGGCCACAATATGCTTTTGGAGGGTCGCGAGGTGATTTCACATTTTTTAATGTCTTTAAAAAAAAAGGATTATACTGGTTTTATTGGCTAATAGAATTTTGAACATGAACAACTTCTTTTTAGGGATTGTGGCTAAAAATGTAAATGACTAACTGTAAAACCAGTTATCCGATGCACCACTACAGTGAGCTACTGTAGCTCAACATTCTGTATTCAAAACACATTTCTAATGTCCACACACTACACACACACACACACACACACACACACACACACACACACACACACACACACACACACTTCAGAATCAATTTATTGAATTAAGTAATTTCACACATGCAGGTAATTTGAGTTGGCGAGTTTGCTGCATAAGCAGACACAAAGCTGCAACAATTTAGTATAAGCCTACCCTAGTATAAAATAACTAGGGTAGGCTTTATGAGGGTTATGAAATGACAGTTAACACCTCGACTGTCTCTACAGGCTGTCTGGACAAGCGAAAAAGTGCCATTAAACAAATTATTTAAAAATAGTTACTAAATGGTAATACAGTAAACAACAAAAACATGTAATTCAAATTGGGTAAAAGTTGAGTGTGTGTGTGTACGCGCGTGCATGTGTATCGCACATATAGCAAATACGCCTAAACAAAGTGGGCATATGTTGTGATGCTGTACATCTTGTACAGACAGTAAAGGGGGGGGGTGGAGTTTGCTGGGGGCGTGCGTGAGGGAGACGGGTGATGGACAGGCAGGTGGGGAGACAGAGAGACAGTGAGAGAGTGGGGGGTTGTGGGGTTGAGGTAGAATAAATGAGCGCGAGGGAGTGGGGGATGGGAGCACCGGCTCCAGCGTGGGAGGAGAAGGAGGGGAAACGTATGTGGGGGGGTAAGAGTTCACGGCGGGGGTGACAAGAACGGAGGACTGGCAGGCTGCTGACAGAGGAGAGAGGGTGTGAGTTTGAGAGAACGAGGGGAGAATGGGGGGCTAGAGAGAAAAGGGGGGAATCGGGTTTACAGGAATACTGTGAAACTGTGAGTTTTCACGGGATGTGCTTCTCCAACTCACAGGTGTCACACTGGTGGAGTTTGAGTGTTCTTTTCCACATATATATTATTTAACAGTTTAGACTACATGTAGGCTCATGCTGTCTATAGAGCAGTGGTTCTTAACCTTGTTGGATGTACTGAACCCCACCAGTTTCATATGCGCATTCACCGAACCCACCGAAGGGGGGCGTGTCATCACGAACCATATGAGTCGGGTGTGTCTTATCCTCCGCCGAACCCCTAGGACTGAACCCCTGGGGTTCAAAATACTTGATATTGCCAGGTGTTATTTATGTTGTGAAACATAACGTGCAAGCTCTCCTGCACGTTGAGTAAGTAAATCATAAATCGTTTGAATTTGAATGAACCGTATGGGAAAATAGCCCTGGAAATGTAATGAAGGAAACCAAGAGGAACTCATTTCCAGGTTTTAGGAATACAAACTGTAACAGGGCCGAGGATAACCATTTCTTGAGAGAATGTGAAATGGTAAATGTTGAAAACATAATTCCCAATGTGACAAACTGACAAATATACCCAACCAAAATGTAAGTAGCAGTAAAGTACCCATTTTCAACATGTGTGTGTGTGTGTGTGTGTGTGCGTGCGTGTTTATGTTGAGGTTGATTATAACGACGATAGCGAATAAGCGTAAGGTGAGCAGATGTCTTCGCTAGAGCAACTGTCCAAAGGGAGGCATGAAAATAGCTGACAACGGGGTAGAAAACACACAGACGCGCCTTCCTACTCAAAACACACCGCCACACACACGTGGCAATTTGGTGGATGCACAGACGCATGCACTTTAAAGGAAACTCGGAAACACACGCACACAGACGAGCACCCTTGAGTTTTAACGATGCGATGGGGGGCATGAAGGGTAACACGGTAGGAAACGCACTGGCGTAGAAAAGGCAATTTTTTTTTGCTGTGACAGACAAAATCTGGCAGGAGATGAGGTGTGTGTGTGTGTGTTTGTTTGGGGAAGGGGCGGTGGGGGGGGGGGTACTGCCCTTTCACTCCTCTCCTTTTTTGCCTCTTTCTCTTCCTCCATCACAGTGGCTAGGGCAGGACAGGTGCGGTTGAGCTCACAGGCCAAATTCATGAAATACGAGGAGGGGTAGTGGGTGTACCGAGCGCCAGCCAAATGCACCAGCAGACCATCGTAGAACTTGCTGACCTCAGCCGAGTGGACTGCCAACGCACTTTAGTCACACAGATCAGTCGCACTAACCAAACGTCTTTGAGCAAGACTTTTACTTCTCTGTCACAGAAGCATGCGTGGATGAAACGTGCATGGCTTGTTGTTGAAGATTAAATAAACAACAGCAACAAACTGTGTCTGTCCACCTCCATAGGCCTAACCTGAATCTATATCTTATGCTAATGAAACCATAATCCTAATTGTATACCTAACCTCTAACCTAATCCTAACCGTTATCGGATAAGCTGTTTAATGGATGAAGTTAACACACACATAAAACAAAACAGGAAAACTGAGTTGGAGGCGGGGGGTGGGGGGAATAAACGTCGCTTAGCAACCGGTGCCTCAGACTCTCTTTTCTTTTTGCGCTCTGTCACCTTTCACCCTCGAGTGCCTGACACACAAACACCCTTCACAACTCTTTCCAGGGGCCCGCACGCGCAAATTAACTTGTAAAACCTTCCCGCACGCTCACACTTTGACGTACGACCGTTGTTAAGGCAGGGCTCTGGTGTTATTTTGCCCGTGGAACTGGAGGAATGATTGATGACAAATGCTCCTCGTTCTGTTCTATGCTCAGCTAGCTTTCTTGTTAGGCTAGTACAGATCAATTTGCGCTATACAAACACGCATGCACACACACACAGGAGCACACACACACACACACACACACACAGACACACAGTCTTTCTCACCTGTTGTGCTGTTTCATCAGAGCGGTGACCCGGTCCGACTGGGCGCCCAGGTCCCTGGAGTAGCGAACCAGGTCGTTCAGTTGCCCCTTCAACTTCTCCGCCATCGGCTCGGCGCTCTGCAGCCCCTCCAGTATGTCCTGAGCGACGCATAACACACGCCAACATCCTCAGTGTGTGTGTGTGTGTGTGTGTGTGTGTGTCAAGAAGAGACAGCCGCCCCCCCCCCCAACCTGTCCTGGATCTGCATGACACCCATCAGGAACTGCACACACATTCCTATTCCAGAGACACACACAGACAAACACACACACACACGAGCATACTCACAGCGTGCAGGGCTGTTGGTACAATAGCATTGCTGTTCTGCAGCAGGAAGTAGCGTTGGATAGCGCTCTCCCGCTCTCCCCGGCATGCCGCGCATTCTGCACTCACAGCGTCGTGAGATATACTCTCTCTCTCTCTCTCTCTCTTCTTTAAACACTCCCTGCTCTCGTGGTTTTTTTTCTCCCTTGCTCTTGTTAGCGCGCTACTTACACTGTCGCTAGTTCCTCATGCTGGCTCCTCTCTGCGTCCTTCCCTCTCTCCTCCCCTTCTCCCGTTCTCGTCCGCTCTCTCTCTCTCTCTCTCTCTCTCTCTCTCTCACTTTCCCTGTCTTCCTGGGCTCGCTGCTCTCTCCTCCCTCCTCCCTCTTCTTTCTCCCTCTCCTTCCCTAACTCTGGCTTTCTGTTACTTTCTCTCCCCTCCTCTCTCTCGCTCTCTCTCTTTCCCGCCCTCCTTACACTTTTCCTTTCCTCGCACTATTTCTCTCCCTTTATCTCTCACGCTCTCTTTCCCTCCCTCTCATCCCCTCCCCTCCCCTCCCCGTGGAATTCAGCTGTCAGCTATCACAGATGCAGCTCAGACGAACACACACACACACACACACACACACACACACACACACACACACACACACACACACACACACACACGCAAGAACGAGCCCATAACACAAACAAGGCTGGACACAGGAAAGGGGGGGGGGGCAGAAAAAATGGGGGCGGAGAAGAAGGAAGGAGGACTACTCTTCCTCCTGTTCCTTGAACCCCCCATCCCCTTTATTTAAAGATAACAGGGGAGACAGGCCCCTCTAGAGAAACCCCAGGAGGACTACAGGGAGAGTACAGGAGGTATGCAGGGGGGTTTATACAGCGCGCAGAGAAAGCCAACATGCCGGCCTGCACAATACAGAGGAATAGCAGCACTGTAAACATCCTGTGGAGGTCGGACCAGACGGGGAGGAGAAGGGAGGAGAAGGGAGGAGTGTACAGGGGAATGAACCTCTGCGCTAGCTAATGCAAAACCCCACCGTACACCTCAGAGAAGGTGTATTCAGGGACGGATGCATCTGGTGAGTGAGTGAGTGAGTGAGTGAGAGAGAGAGAGAGAGAGAGAGAGAGAGAGAGAGAGAGAGAGAGAGAGAGAGAG